>NDGN011551846.1:0-18749 GCA_002564285.1 Tympanoctomys barrerae | reverse complement strand
ACCTCTACTTTATAATGTCCTATAAACAACATTTTCAGTGATGATTCCTTTTGCCTTTTGCCTTTACACTAATAATGATTATTTAAGGGAAAAAAGTAACTGATGACGAGTTATATAATATCTACAGGAAAATAGTTATTCAATTGTTACTATTTTTTCAATTATTTATTGAACTTTTCCTATCTGTTAATGCCCAGAGCCCAACTATTACCACATAAATTGTTTTTGTTTCTGGAGAAGACAGTATTCTGGTTCTTCTATGAATTACTGAATGAGAAGTATATCTTTTAGCTTTGCCCTATAAAATTATATAAGATTAAATGTTTGAGACAAGAGAGAAGAAATGACACACAAACAGAAGGAGAGAAAGAGGGAGAGATAGAGACACAGAGACAGAGACACAAAATTCTCCATAAAACCTTCAGCTATTGAAAATATTTAGATTTGCAATGTATTTTTTGCATACTCCAGAGTGAAACAAATTATAAAACCTTTAGTGGAATGATACCATGTCTGATCGTGCTAAAATCAAGTGGATCTAACTTTTTTCCTTTCTATATGAAATAAACTATCTTCATAGCCTAAAGCATACTTTAAAAAATTAAAACATCTACCAAACTATATGACAAAAAGTTATATAGAAATTTCATGTAGAAAGAGCAGAAACTGCGATGAGCTAAAGTGAGATGATCATGGTGGCTGTTTTCTGAACAGTTCAGATTGTAAGTTTGGATAACCAGGTGTCCATCACCTGATATCTTGAAAATCTCTAATTGTAGAGGTACTACTCTGTCCTCCTTTATCTTAGCACAAAATCAGATTCCTAAAATAGAATCTGTATGCAAGATGTTATACCTCACAAAGTGGTTATAGGATTTTTACAAGAAATCTTTTAATTATTGTGATTCCACACAATTGTAAGGCCTTACACTAGAAAATTAAGCAAGACAAGGCACATAATATTTACAGGACACCTGAGATTAATGTGTGTTATGTACACCTTCATTAAAATAAATCTAATTTTTTAATGTAACTGTGTTTGCACCCAGACTTAAAGCTTGACATATCTTCTACTATTGAGTGATATTACTCAAAGTGTTTTTAGACATTATCTTAATAACATTTCTTTGAAGGCAAAACAGAGTAAAACATTGAGGAAAAGAAAACCATATGGTTGAATCTGAAGAGAAAATTTTTTCCCCTGTACTCTTGTTCAGCATTAAGTTCTGCTGGACCTAGGGATTTTGTAATTATCTGGAGGTCTTTATGCTGATAGTTTTTAGATTGTTTAAGTTGAATAATACAAGGGATTCAGGGATGTGTGACATTGTCCCTGAATTGCACCTTTACGGTCCTTTGCTTTTTTACTTCTATGAAAGCCCTAGTAAATGGCATGTTGTTGTTAAGGGAAATGCTTGAAGTGACTTTTGACAAAGATCACAATTTTTCCACTCCTAAAATCCATTTGCCTCAGTAGTGCCCTCCTTAGCCTATTCCTGGATGCTTAAATTGAATGGAAAACCACACGGTATAAGTAATTTTAAAGTGGAGGGCTCTGTTTTAGAGGCTGGTTGCACCATTTGTGAACTTAGGCAGACTCTGTGCAGCCACAAGATTATGGTGAGTTGCCGTGCATGGGCCCCTTGGTATTTATCCAGAAAGCCTGAAAACATTGCTCACAATGATTTACGTTCACCCATGTTAAAAGCAGCAATTTGTCACAGTTAAATCTTGAAGAAATCCAAATGCTGATCAATTGAGGAATGGATAAAGAACATGCAATATTTTTACACAATGAAGTATTATTCAGCTATTTAAAAGGATTAATTTGAGGCTATTATTGGTAAATGGATGTAAGTAGAGAACACACTCTTAAGTGAAATAAAAAAGAAAACCCTGCATATGTCAGTACTGTATTATCACCTTAGCATGAGTAAGGGTAAATGAAATCTCTAGGGTATAGTAGATACAGAGAAAAGAGAATGAACCTGTTTAAAGTGAAGGAATTATGGAGCTGAGGAGAAGGAGTGCGGTAAAGGGGAAAGGGATATATCTATGTACATAAGCAGGATGAATTGTACTGTGGATTTCTACTGGTCCTTTTTTTTTTTTTTTTTTTTTTTTTTTTTTTTTAGAACTGTGGATTGTGTTTAGGCCCTTGTGCTTTGTGCTTGCCAGGGCAATACTTGCTTATTCTACTGAGCCTTCCCCCTGCCTGGCCCCAGTAACTTTTTTTTTTTTTTTTTTTTGTGGTACCAAGGATCAAACTCAGTACCTTGTGCTTGCCAGGCAAGCACTTATTCCACTGAGCTATCTCTCAGGCCCCTTCTGCTGGTCTTTAAAAAGGAACAGCTAATCCTTAATGATTTTTATCTTCCATTTTCATTTTCTTCTTTTTCTTTCTTTTTTCTTTTATAATTTTTAGATTTTTTTCTATCTTCTTCCACTTTTGCATGTTTGTACCTGGTAATATAAACAGCTACTTTGAAGACAACACTATGTGACACAACAAATACTACGAAATTCTAGTGAAATTCTGTAATCACTTGCATTTCTTTTTCTTTTTAATACTATTTCGTACTGTCTTTTAAAAAAAATTGGAGATAAAGAAAGTCACATGGAGAGAAAATATTCTCGCAGTTTTCACAGAGAGCAAATTTGTCAAGCAATGACTGTGACTCATCCACATGGCTGACACTGACCAAGGATCTACAAACTGCTGGGCAGGATTTCAGGATAAACCCTGAGGGGATTTGACTCACCTTGTCAGATGCAAAAGTTACATTTCTTGCTATATAGATCTTGCTTCATCTTGGCCTTAACCATCCAGTAGAAAAGTATAAAAATGAAGTATAAAAAATAAATACTATACTAATATTTTATCCCTAAAATTTCTATGAATAAATAAATTGCTATATGAACATTAAATTTAATTTTGTTTTCTCCTATTTTTCAAGTCAATTAATCAGAAATTTAGTTTCTATGCTTTATCTATACTTCATACTATTTTCTTCATATACTGTTCTTTAGTTTTCTGAAATCCTTCTCTCCAAACCATTTCATGTGAACATTTTAAGCACTGTGTTCTTCTTATACTCCATTATGTATGGAGATTCAAGTTTTAAATGGAAAAATTGCAGAACTATTATTTCTGTACTTGAACATTTAATCATTTAAGAGTATTTATATACTTCTTTTGAATGAATGTTAGCATACTTCCATATCATTATATGTTGAATAATTTTGTGGAAGTAACACTAAATGTATAAAACCTTCTGTGCTAGACAGACTTTTTAAAAATTGAACATAAAAAATTTTTTATTTAATTCCCATGACCATGCTAAGAGCAGTATAATGTGTCATATGCGTTTCAAAAACTGGATTAAATCCTAGGTATTAAATCCTTGGTATTCTGTTCAAGGTCCTATTACTTCTGCTGAGATATTTTCCAAAGCTTAATCTACCTAAAAAGTTCATCAACAACAAATTAAATTAAGAAAATTTTGTTCCTGAAGCAATATATCTCATTAAAATTATAGACTTCAATACTTCATTTAAGACAATACAGTAAATACATCAGTAAAAAATACCTAGAAGGCACTTATTCAATATTGTGAACCACTCTAAACTAGTGTAAAGTTCCATATAGTTCAGTACAGTTATATTTTACTTTTTTGAAATTTTACTTATTGAATATTTATATAACTGTCAAACTTAGCACTTGCTGTCTTAAGTGAAGAAATTAATTCCTTTGAATTTTCTATTTCAAGTATTTGGTATGATTCTCAACCTAGACATAAAAGAGAAAAAGGTTGGTGGGTTTTTTTGTTTGTTTGTTTGTTTTTGTTTTTACGGAACTGGGGATTGAACTCCAACCCTTATGCTTGCCAGGGAAGGGCTTATTCTACTGAGTCATCTCCCCAGCTCCAGAAAAACTATTTGACATTAAAAATGCTTTCATAATCTCTAAAGAATATGAGAAAGGAATATCCTTAATAGCAGAAAATATAATCCTGACTAATGTATTAGGGGGAAATATGCACAATATATTATTAAGAAGTATGGAATTACTGAATTTGAAGCAGAAATTGTTTCTAGAACTTTGTTATTTTCCAGTTTTAGATAAGACTTGAAACTCACGTTTTTAACTAAAAAAAATTACATTATGTGTGAGCATGATATGATGTTTGAAGAGGAAGACAGTGAGCACTGGTGTGGTGAACATAGACCTGTATGTAATATCAGTTGAAGTAAAATAACCTCAGATTCAGAGCTAACAATTTAGAATACCTTTCTTTAAGTAGAACCAATGGAGTTATTTGTGGGATTTTATAAAGCCTGGAGTGAATTCATGATTAATTTTTATTTAAATCCCAAGAGATAGATGTGGGTAAATAAAGGAAGGTAAAGGGGTAAAGAGAGAATTAAGATGTGTTACAAACATATACTAACAGTCCACTCAAGAATATGATCATTATGTACCCAAAAGAGGTATTAATAATAATTGAAAAGCATAAGATGGTAGAAAGACTTGTAAACATCTTAGAGAGAGAAAACTATGGAGATCAAACATATCATAAAACAAATTACTTAAAGAGTAGGAATATTGCATAAAGATTAGTGTAGGGCTGGCCAGATAGCTCAGTGGACTAAAGAGCTTCCTTAGGCAGGTATAGCAACCAGGAATATATCCCTGGTTTGCTGTGCCAGCCCCATACCTGGGTGTGAGGAGACAGCGACTGAGATTGGGTGTGGTGGCCCACCTCTGTAACCCCAGCACTCAGTAGGCTGAAACAAGAGGATTACTATGAGTCTGATCTGTATAGTGATACCCTATAGATTCTATACTACATACATAAAAAATTAAAAGTACAATTAAAAAAAGGTCAGTGTATATCTTTCAAGACATTCTTGAACATTCAGAAATAAATTCTAAAGGTTTAAAAATGCAAATAATAACAATAAATGCTGTCCTGAGGTAATTAAACAATTTAGTATCTAATTCATCAATCTTATTTCAGCATTGTTCTCCTTTAGTTAGCTATTTAAAACTGTTTCTGTAGTCTTGTTCGAACTCCATTAATTATCTTACTGAGTTCCTCATTAAAGAGGTAAAGAAATCTTAATTACATGACACATTTCTGCGTCACATTCTTAACTTTTTAAGGGACTATTTTGAAACATGTACACTAATCTTATGACAAATGCTAACAAACACATTATAATGCTTCAATATTCATAGATGAACATTCAAAATGTTCCATAAATCTCAAAGATTTCATAATTAAAAGCAACTTTCTCTTACTAAATAAGGGAATAGAAAGAACAAAAATTAATTGTGAAGAAGACCATTATTTTGGAGATGTTAAGCTAGTTTTCAAAACATCAGCATGAAATTGAAAGGTAGTTTCAAGACGAGGTATGTGCTGAGCACAAGTCATTTCGACCTGGTAATCTTTTATGTGGAATGTCTTTCAGTAGCTGATCTCTACATTGATTGTCACATACAAAGTGAATTCTTGTATCTTATTGTGATATAAGGCAAGAAAGCAATCCTGTTCACTTGAGGTTGGCACACAGCACTGAGCACTATCATTCCATGGGTGACAATGTTTATTTTGGCTCGTTTACCATTAAAGAGTGGCCTGGATGTAACCTAGGAAGGAAACAGTACAAGGCCCTAGAGGACCAAGCTATGCATGTATGTGTATTCATGACACAGTGGCCTGAGAGCCAAGGGAAGTGCCAGAAGAAGAGATGTGTCCCTCTAGGTCATGCCCTAGTGGCCTGCATTATGCCATATGCTAGCTAACAGCTCCCAACGCATCTGTTGATAAATGCACTCATGAGTACAGCATCACCATGACACCACCATTTTCCACAGCTCACCTTTTGCACATATAAGGGCTTTGGGGCACATTTTAGTTCTAATCTATGGCATTTAATCTATGAGCCCCGAAATTCTCTTAAATCAGAATTCATTTCATCTACATCTAAGAGTCTCCAAAGCCTTAACAGTTTCAGCATTGGTGAAGAATCCAAGTCAAAGTATCATCAGTGACTCAGGCCAAGCTCTTAGCCGTGAACCCCTATAACAATTAAAATGATAGATAAACATGCTCCATGGCACAGAAAAAACACTCCCACTCCAATAATCACACATGAGGAAATAAAATGTATTCAAGCCAAATCCCAGAAGGACGAACATTACATTCCATAGTTCTGTGTCTAGCAACTAGGGAAGACATTCAGAAATTGGAGCTCCAAAATTCAGGCATCTCTGAATTTTGAACATTGCCTATGGCAGGGTGAGACCTCATCCTGGACTAGGTTCACTTACTTTTGTGATTTTCCTGAGCATATGATCCGTTTCTGGCATCTTAAACTTCCTGGGATCTCCAAAGACCTTTTTGCTTCCCTCCGATAACTTCATATATGACCTATTCACTGGCAAACAGCTTGTTTTGAAACTTAGGAGAAGCCTTCCTGAGCACACATGCTTCCTATTTTGTACACCTGTGAAAAGATTATGACATGGTGCTGCCACCAGATCAACCACGGCCTCCACAGAAGATGATGATAGAAAACTAAATATCTGAATGGCTGAACACTGGAATTAATAAACTGGATACTAAGTATTTAAGGGGTCTTCTCAAGCAGGATCCTTTGAGTCCTCTGATCAAAGTAGAGCCTTTTACCTTTGCACTCTTGAATCTGCAAAGTGGATATGGGGTTCTGCTGATTTCTGAAATGCTGTCAAGGCATCTTTCCTGTCTTTGGATTTATTTTCTTTTCTGCTAGGAATCAAACATAAGCTCATAGCTTCCAGAAAGGTGCTTTAACACTGAACTACTCCCCCATCTTTCCTAATGTCTTGTTGCAAACTACTTGACTTCTTAAAAATGATAATCACTTTAGCAATGATGTTTTCTTTTGTTCCATCTTTGTAAGCCTTAACTTTATAGGTACATTAGGACCTCAGTTCATGAATACTTTTGTTTTTGAACAATCTCGTTTACAAACAGAAGCTTGTGGCAAAGTTTTGATTTTGTTTGTGAACTCTACATCGGTAGACAACACAATGTTGGCCATCTTTCCCACATAACCATGAATATGCTCATCATTTTCTGGAATTGTGGGATGAATTAGGTTCATGAGCCAATGTACTACTTCTTTTCTAGCCACCAGTTAAAATTTTCAAACTCCTTAGTTTGTGTTTTGATTCTTATTGTCATAGTAAACATGTCTAAAAGCAGCTTCATTACCAATGGCCTGAAAGTGGGACTCTCAGAATTTTCTTTCCAGGTTCATTAGCCTGCTCCCTTAATGTTAGTGCACTGCCACGACTCAGAACAGAAGTGAAAGAAAGAAAAATTTTCTGCTGGAGTGTAGCACTCACAGACTGAGTCTAGCTGCCAGTGGATGCTTTGTTCCAAAATGAGGACCCCTGAGCCTTATCTTTGCTATAAGCATTTATTTATATCAGCCTTTTGGTTTCCTGAAATCCAACCAGAATCATCCTCCAATCTCAGCTTAAGGCTGATTCTCATCTAATGCATCCTAGCATTTCTAAACTCTTCCTGCAAATTAGTTGCAAAGGTTTCTAATCTACACAGTCAGTGTCGTTCTGTTAGCAGCCTCACTTCTCTGATATCACTTCTGTCATTACTACTTTTCTCATTGCTCAGACACAATATATAACACTGACCAATTAGAGGATGGTTTCATTTTGATTCATGGGAACAGTTCTTGGAATGTGAGCTTGGAAGCAGCAATGGTAAAACAGAAGGGAATACCAGAGAAAAGTCTGTGTATGGTCTCTGTCAGAAAACAGAGTGAGAAAGGAGAATATAGAGACTTATATACCCTTGCAGGGAATGCGTCCAGGAACCCAACATCAAGCAGGCCCACATTCCAACAAATTTTTATGCTCAGTCTAGATAGACATATTAACAAATTAATGCAAAGTCACTTTTAAGTAATGACTATGGAGTTTAAATATCTCAAGATGAGAAAATAATGTAAAAATGCTTTCATTTTTACGAATGAAATACCAAAAATGACCATATGAAGCAATGTGTAAAACTAGTAAGCAGTGCCATTTACACTGATCGGAGAGCTAGAGTTCAAGCTATAGTAGTGCTTACTGATCAACCTCTTTTGCCAACCTCTTCAGATGACCTACATTGTCAGCATTATTCATCAGAATGTTGCACTTTGCTGTAAGCAATATACACTCACTAACAGCTTACTCTCATCAAAAATCTGTAGTTGGCATAAAATCCATATGTTCTATTATAAATTCTATCTATCTATCTATCTATCTATCTATCTATCTATCTATCTATCTGGGACAGAACTCAAGACCTTGTGCTTTCCAGGCAGACACTTATGCCACTAAGCTATGTTCCTAGCCCTCCTATTATAAATTCTATGGCTTTATACCAATGTGTAAATCCATTATATAGTATTACCCAGAATATTTCACTGACCTAATAATCCTCTTTCTTATATTCATCTCTTCTTTCCTTCAACTACTAACAATGTCCGATCTTTTAATGTTCTCTCTAGTTTTGTTATTTTCCAAACTATCATGAGATAATATATTATGTATATTTTTAAGATTGGTCATTTTCCCTTAGTGACACACATTTAATAATCATTTATTTTTATTTTCAATTCTCCATACCTCATTTCTTTTAGCTCTGAATAATATTTCTTTTCTGGATAAATAACTGTTCTTCATCCAACAAGTAAAAGACATTAGTTTCTTGTAAATTTAAGTGATTATAAATAT
The DNA here is from genome assembly GCA_002564285.1 of Tympanoctomys barrerae. Taxonomy (NCBI): domain Eukaryota; kingdom Metazoa; phylum Chordata; class Mammalia; order Rodentia; family Octodontidae; genus Tympanoctomys; species Tympanoctomys barrerae. Next base: position 9,952 of record NDGN011551846.1, on the reverse strand, counting down.
AGTATCATTAGTTGGACTCTCATGGTTGCTATAATATAAATTAATTCAAAATATTTACCTTTCATGATCATTTTGATTTTGGGGAAGATGCCAAGGTTCTGTGGTGTTGGATCTTGTAAAAAAAGTGGAGAAGGACAGACCCTAATGTTTTTATGAGCCTGCCTCTCCATTTAATGCCACTCAGAGGCAGCATGCATTACTTTTTTGATAAATTTCCAAATGACACTGAACTTCCAGAGCAGCTTCAGAAAATGGAAAAAATAATAGAATGTTTCTAAGGAAGGAAGAGTATATTTAGAGAAACTAATGCCATCATTTCTTATTGTCATGAAGTCGGGTATTTTTTCCAAATGTAAATGCTCATCATACATTTTCATCATCTCTTCTATATGAATATTGGAATTAGAACTCAACCCTCTGAGTCCATATAGAATCAGTGCTTAGTCTATAACTGTGCATCACAGGAATGGTAAAAAAATATACATACTTTGTAAATAATGTTCATATTTCCAAAACAATTTCATGTTACCTAGAGAGGTCAACACATGCTGTCTTCCTAAGAATGGAAATATCTGAAAACTATCAACTTTTATTTCCATTGTGTCTTTATTGTACTACTAAATGATTCTGTGAATGTTTGTGTCTAAATATTCCCCCAAGCCACTTTTGATCAGATTACTTTTTTAGAGAACATTTTCAGAGGCTGCATGTAAAGTGTTTGATTGGTTTTAGAGTGTGTAATGAAACACTGGGCTTAAGGATGCTGGAGTTAAGAGTGTGTGACTGCTGAATCAGTCCACTGACTGGATTGGCACTGGCCTCATCCCAGCCATCTGGATACAATATCAAGATCACATAAAGGGTTGTCTTTCTCCTGTCTGTTTTCTTTGGATGTCTTCATGCCATGATCCATTGGTCTCCTGCCTTGGGAACCTGTCAGTCAACTATGGGTTGAAAGGATTACAAACTCTGAGCTCAATGAAACTTTCTCCCTTTTGACTTTGGGGGTTGAGTATATTGTCTCTGCAGTGACAAAATAACTAAGAGGCTGTGTTTGTAAAGATTATAGTGTTAGAATCCATCAGTCATGGCTTTCTACAACTTAAAGTTTCCTTAATGCAGAATACTGCTGAAGCCTTAATCAAATACTAGAATCTTAGTGGCCAATTTGATTTCAGATAATCTATATCTGTAAAGGATATGTTGAGTGATTCATAACTTTCAATTCAGAACAATAGAAATATATTAATATATCTATAAAATTTCTATATCATATTCTGTAACTGATGGATAATATTTAGATATTTAGGCCTCTAAGTAGGTATGCCTTTATTTACAACATATATAATTTTATTAATTTATTTATTTATTTGATAGATGATCTCACTACACATCTTGGACTCATAGTGATCCTCTTGTCTCAGCGTCCCCAGTGCTAGAGTTGCAGGCATATGCCACCATACATGGTTTCAGCGGCCAGCTCAGTGTGATGCCAACATGGAATGTGGTGCCTGGGATCGAACCCTGGTCCTTGTGCTTGCCAGGTAGGCACTTAGACAGCTAAGTTATCTCCCCAGGCCTGGTTGACAACATATTTTATTAAAACTCACTTAGGGTAAAAATTTTGAAGATGGGGATTGTATGTTTCTAATTAATATGCAATCAAAATCAAGTATTTCCTTTGGATAATACTTGTCAATGGCAATGAGCTGTCTGTTTGCCTTCACTTGAATTTATCTTTGCAGAATAAGGGTTATCTTATACCATGGAAATGGTATCGAAAATAATTATATATATCTGAAGAAAAGAAAAAATCTTGGGTGCCATATGTATGTGTGAGTTAGAATGAAAAACTGTATATGATGGCTTGTAACATTGACACAATGACAGCATGATCCTTCCTTTGTGGGAATGAGTACTAGTACATATTATGTTGCTGTATTAAAGACCACCAATCACAGCTCTGACTCTGAACCTAGTGTTGAAAGCTTGACATATGGCGACTTAATCAAAATTCACCATTCTAAGAGCTATAATGGGCATGAGATCTTATACTTTGTTAAGCATAATTTCTTTCCATTTAAATAGTGCTTCCCCTAAAACATCATTGAGGAAATCATTTCTCCAGATTTTGTTGTGTTAGGTATTATAAATGTGTTTAAGGTGTACCAGTCACCCTCAGCAACAGAACATGTCAATCAGAGCCAGACACTCCAAGGAGGCTGCTGCCACAGAGCAAGCATTTGCTAGCCAAAGTTTGGGTTCCAAGGAAAAATGGGACAAAATTAATAATCTCTTTACAAATTATGTGGGCCTTGGGAGCTCGGTATTCATGATTCCTTGTGGGAAATGGGGCCTTAGTTCCCAGCTGCAGAGGCTGGCCCAGGGAGCTAGTGGAGCTGAGCTGAGTTATTCTGGACAATTTATATTTGTTGCCACAGCTGATGATTATTCAATTTTCCTCTTTAATTTTTATTTATATAGATATTTGAACACAAGAAACTAGTGCAGCTGGCAGAAAGCTATGTAAACCCCATATAAAAAGTCAATTGAAGAAAAAATTTAAAAATGCAGAAAAATATTGAGAAAAGATATAACAGAGAGATGTGAGTCTCTAAAGCAGATATTTATGTATAATAATAAGGATTTTATAAATATATTTTTACTTCCATTTGTGGAGTTGTTTTGTCACTTATAACTTAAATAATAAATAAGCAAATGAATAAATGTAGTTTGCAGTACATTAAGGTAGGCATTGCATAATTATTGATTCGGTTTCTATAACTGACAAAATACTTCACTGTAGTCTCAGCTAATACCTGACTCTGAAGAAAAGGTTGGCCTTCAACATCAAGTTAGGCGATAGAGATCTAGATGACACAAAAATATGTGCTACCCAAATGTGTCTATCTGTAGTATTTTAGTAACACTATAACAGAAACTTTACAAACATTCAGAAAAGCATAGAGTTATATTTTGAGACTGCTATATATTCTGTTGAGATTTAGAAAGAAGGACTGGGTGAGTCAGCCCTATTTCCTTTCCTCCTATAGCAACACTAGATGAGAATAACAGCTCTTCCCTGATGCAGCGACTGTCAGTGGACCACCAAGGAACATGTTCCAGTTTTGATGACACCAGTAAATGTAGCAGTGGAAGTGAAAACTGAGTAGTTTTAGGAATGAAAAGTAGAATATTAAAAGAATTACGAAAGGTAAATATAAGCTATTCTTTTTTTGTTTACTGCATCCCCAATATGCCTGTGTTTCTGTGTCAATAAAGCCAGGTATAATACAGCAAAATGTCAACCCTATCTGATGAGTATTTCCAAGTAATTTAATTTTTTCCCAATAGTTTTGTACAACTGAGGCCTGGGATAAAAAGGAGAACCTACAGGGCAAGATGCATCAAAGGCCATAAAACCTCTTGTCAATAGGTTGGGTGAGACCTAACCTAAAAAGAGAGGACATGTAGGGAACCCACAGGACCCACAGTGCCACCAAGGTTATGGCTTCTATACACTTGAACTAATCAAAAAGTGTTATTTTCAGTCTACAATTATTTGAGTCTAGTGCTCATACAAGGACCTATGGGGAGGCAGTATTCTGAACATTTCCATTACGTGCAGGCACGGTGAACCAAAGATGCTCTTTCTGCGCCTCCATTTGCATATGGCAAGAAGCCAGGGGAGCGATGCTACAGTAAATCTATCATGAAGCCAAGTGAGTTTTCCATAGGTGAGATATTGCACTGCTTTATTTCCCCTGAGTTAAAGGCTAGGCCGCATATTTTAGAAACAGAACTCACCTTTCTTGATATCCTCAAGCAGCTGCTATTGCCATGAGCATTCTTCATTTCCGCCTTCAAACAGTTTACACCCATCCTGCCTTTATGTGTGTATTTCACGGAGTTCTTTGTTCAGCATCCCAGTGAGCTGGGAAGGCTCCACCGCAGTCCAGCCCGAAGCCATTATCTGGTTCACTGTTTTATTGTTTTGCCGAAGGAAAGATACATTTACATTTCATGGTACAAACTAAAAAGAAGCATTATCACTTGGAGTAATCAAAAAACTTCAATTTTCTCATTTTTAGAAATGGTTGCTTGCAATAGAAGTTCAGTTATATTGAACAGAATTACTCCTGTAACTTTGTCAATTTTTTTTTTTTCAGCAGGAGTTGAACTCAGATCCTCCTACTTCACATGATATATTCCTGGTCTTATATCTCCTGCTTTCAAGGGAAAGCTAGTCACCTGTTTTAGTAAGAAAATACACCAAAAATGTAATGATTTGCATAAAAGATTATAGCAATTTAGCCACACAGATGTTACTATTCCTCATTTGGAAATTTTCATGATTATTGTTTGTAATAGAGCACAATAGTTTAATTATAGCGAATTAACAAATTATTTGTCCATAATAAGATTATTTCAAAATAGAATTGTTTCTCTTAAAATAATTTTATTCATTTCAATATACATATAAAATATATACTTCTCTATTATCCAAATGATATGTTACAGAGCAGCCAGAGACAGTTCAGCAGCATAGCACCTGCTGAGCAAGTGCAAGGCCCTGAGGTCTATCTCTGGTGCCAAAACAACCAACCGAACAAACACACAAATATCACATTACAGAAGCCGCTACCCTCCACATACAGAAGAACTGCAAAGAATCATATTATACATATACCTATTTCAGATATAGAATTAAGAAACATCTTTGTTTCACCATGCTTCCCCCCTACCCACTCTAAAATACAAAGCAAAATCCCAGCAATTTCAGAAGTGAACTATTACTTAAAAGGAGAATTAGATTGGCAGCAAGATTCTGGCTCCAACTATTGAACTACCGTAAACAAAGTCTAGCTAATCAGAGGAGTTTTGAATCAAGAAAATGAATATTTGTATTACAGACACAAATGTGTGCTTCAGATAAGAGTAATCGTGAAGACCTACGGGGGTGATTATGTAGATGAATGCAGTTATGTTTTCAAAAGCTTTGGATTCTTAAAGAACAAAAATCTCTCATCCTTCAAAGTACTAAATAGATACAACTTAGTAATGTAAGTGATTGAAGAGAAAGTTTAGAAATGTCGCTCATCAAGCTTCTATTGTTTTCTGACTCAGTCTTATGTTTGAGAACATTTAAAGTTCAGAATGTTCTACTTTTCCAGTAATTTACAGGTCCCCTTTGTAAAGTGGTGTTACATTATTGTTATCTGCCTTCACAGAAAGATAGATAATTGAAGTCAGGGGAATATAGGTATGACTAAAACACAGTGTCCGGTGAATTCGGCTTTTCATTAAACAGTTATATCAAAAATGGTAGGATGAATTTGGTATTTTTATTTCATCCTAACATACATAGTAATATCTAAATCTGAAATTTTTATCTTGTCTTTTTCCCTCTGAGATCATATAAACTCAGTGCCTAAAAATTGTCTTATTATTGTCATTAAATAGCACTTATATTGTTTTAACAATAATGAGTTTGAAAATTAGGTATATACTGCTAAACTGCTCCTGTGTTCAGCTGTCACTTTCAGTGAAACACCTCACTAGAGTGGAGATATAATGAATATTTTCATATGACAAGATTATATAAATGTGGGGCCTGGCCCTAGCTCAGTTCTTTAAGTGGCTGCTTCCACAAAGTTGTCAGCCTCAGGTTGCTGGAGTTCGATCCCCACAGCACTCCAGCCAGCCAAACAAGTCCTGAGGGCATTCAGAGGAAAAAAAAAAAAGATTATATAAATGTCATTTTATTTTCCAAAATTTCGAATAGCTTTAGTCTCAGTGTGTAGTCCTGAGTTAAGCTGGAAAAAAAATTGAGTCATGGGTATTGATGTGATTTCTTTTTAGGTCAGTAAAAAGATGATGCTAGAGTAGGAGGAGTTCAGACTTCAAATAAAAAGCAGGAAAGATTCTCCGTGCTCTCTTTTCTAAGGAATAGCGTTACTTCTTTTATTATTTCGTTTACCTTCTGTTATGGTTTGTGTCTAGGTGTCCCCCCAAAGCCTACAACAGGAAATAAAGAACTTAACCAAGGAAGCAACATGGCAGAGGGCAACCTTCCATGGTGATGGCAAAGAGCAAGAGCGAGGGAGGGGTAGCAGCAGCTCAAGCAACTAGCTTCTCTTCCCACCTTACATTGTAATGCAAATTATGTGTCTCAGGGCGGGTACAGCAACCACATCCACAGTAATCAATCGCAAACTCCAGAAGCCACCCCAAGACTGCAGGAGACTTTGGGGGGATGCCTACACACAAACCATAACAGAAAATAAATGAAATAATAAAAGAAATGACACTATTCCTTAGAAAAGAAACCTAGATTTGGACTAAGTTCTTCATAGATGCATTGCTTAAGTTTTAATAATTCTGTGAGGATTGATCACTATTTTTATGTAGATAAGAAACTCAGAGTTTTTCAAATAATTTAACATCTAAGACACAAATGGTATCTGTGATATTTAAGCACAGATTTAGGTCTGAAAATTAATACTGGGTTTAGTACTGAACAAAACTGGCCTGTTTTGCCTTCTTGACAAAAACATAAAGTAGCCTTCTGTTTGAGCAGAAGAGGTAGTACCTGAAGGAAAACCTGTCGTTTGGAATTAGAAATGAATGCTTTAACCCCTGTTTCTAAAATCTCAGTGTATTTTAACTGTTAAAAATTTATGAATTTTGTTTTCATGCACAAAATTTTAGGGGAAAAAAGGTGTTTATGAGTTAAGTGTCTGCTCTTCTTTTTAATCTACATGCCCAATGATACTGATGGAAAAACTGCTGTTATGCAATGGTATTTGATGCAATGTCAGTAACTGTGTCTAGCTTTTGTCCTTTGTAGGTGTCAGTGTGGAAGTATTTATTAATAATGATCAGAATTTTGGGGAATTTTCCAATAGTACTTGATTAGATGAACTTAATTTTCTTCAAAATGTTATCAAACCAATAGATATATTTTTTCTGATTTGAAGTGATTTTTATAATGAATTGCTTATAATTAAATGCACTAACTCAAGAAGCCTGACCCTATCATCTAAAACTAATAATGGTTGGTTAAATGTGAAAATAAAATACCAAGTTTTCTTAGGAAGTTAAAATATATTACCAAATGCTTGATGTTTTTCTTCATTTATCAGCAAAAGCACAGAGTTGTACACTGTCAGCAGGAGCCAACATTTCTGTTTAAAAGAGTTTGCTGTGACAGATTTGTGTGCACAGTTTGTATCTACATCTTCTGTTTGTCTGGAATTTTTATTGTACTAGGACTCAAACCTGAGGCTTCACAAATACTACACAAGTATTCGAAGACTGCGCCACAGTTCCAACACCTTCTTGTCCTTACATGAATCCTTATTATTCCACATTAATATCATGAGTTCTTAATGCAATGTAGAAATCCGTTTATATTAATTATTTCATTTACATTTAATGTGATTGATGATGTATTTATATGCCAGTATACTATGTGACTCTATTTTATGCATCATGTTTTCTTCAAACATATCCTCTCTTTTTAACCTTACTAATATGGTACGTTTTCCATGATCTTCTTCATAGAAGCCCTAAACATTTCTGTTTATATTTTTGAATTTAATTCTTGATATAAATTAGTGCTTTTATTGCTGTTTGTGTAGCTTATCAAAATCCTTTATACTCAGTCACTTAAATAGGGATATAGCTTAGTGGCACAAGGCCTCTCTAGCCAGCCTGTCTGGCCAGTCCAAGGCCTTCAATTCAATTCTCAGTACCAAAAACTAACCCCCAATAAAAACCAATCACTTAGCCAAAACCATACATATATCATACATGAAAACAAACTATTGTATATACATGTAGCTAATATACATAAAATGCAAAACAGCATAGTTTTTAGTGAAGAAATAATAATGAAGATGAATAAATTAGACCAACATTCGTAAGTGAAAATTTCAAATAATTCATTAAAAGCAAAGAGTTCCTCACATTGTGAATAATAATGATCCTGAAAGATTAAGCAGGCAATAATTTTCTAATATCATAAACAGAAAGATTAAAAATGTTTTCTTGATATTCTTTAATACATAGTATTTAATAAGTATAAATCTTTCATTTTAAAGATCTATTTCCTTTTTTAAATTGTTTCTTTTTTTCTTTCTTTCTTTCCTTTTTTCTTTTTTTTTGCCAATCATCAACCCTGTGGGGCTGGTGCAGTATGTGGTGCTGGGGCTCAGACCGTGGTCCCCTGCATCTGCCTAGGCTTGATGGCTGAGCTACCTCGCTGGCCCTTAAAGATCTATTTCCTAATAGACTAAATATTTACTAATCCATAAGCTCTATTACCGAAGTAGAATGAAACTTGATCAAGCCATATATTTTTAAAAGATTTATTTATTCATTTATTTGGAACAGGATCTCTCTATGTATCTCAGACTCATCGTGATACTCCTGTCTCAGCCTCCCCAGCACAGGGATTACAGGCATGTACCACCACTGCTTTTAGTGGTCAGCTCTGCACGAAGCCCACATAGTGTGTGGTACAAGTGATTGACCAAGGGCCTAGTATTTGACAGGCACGTACTTAGACCACTGAGCTATCTCACCAGCCCAAACCATATTTACTAATATCATAATATTATAGGTTTAAATGGAAAGATAAATTGAAGTGTTCCATTCAAATGCAAATGGGGATGTGTTCTCCAGTGTCTTCCAGTAATATTTTATCCTGTTCCCATAGGCTCATAGTGTTATCTCAGACTTATATTGTGTCTATACAAAATGTAAAAAGAAAAAAAATTCCAAAGCCTTAACATCTAAATATGATCACTGAATATGCAGCTAGTAATGAAAGGTAAAAGGAAAATATGTATACAACTTTCTCATCACTAGCTACACAGAAATGACTATTATTTCTCTAAACAGGAGCACAATAATGGAGATAGGTTATCCGGAATGTGAATGAGAAAATTATTGGAGTGGAAGAAGAGAGAAAGTAAAACATAAACATTGTCCTGTGAAAGACCTAATGGAGCTCAGCCATTCCCACAAATCTGAATCAAATGAGCATTTGGAATAATTACAGGAAAATAATTTCTTACAGTATTTTCCTTAATATCTATTGGTATTTCTTAAACTGTACTAAATTTGCTACATTAAGCTTAAAGCATGTAGTAAGTTAATACTAAATATTATTTTATATAAGAATTATTGTACTATTAAGAGATGTGTTCCAATACTGTAACTTTTGAGACACGTGAATGTAATGTATTGAAATAAAGTTTTATACTGTGGATAGTGACCTAGTCATGCTCAGTTTAATTTTCAAATTCATGTTGATGATGCAATGCTTCCATGGTGTGCATGGAGATCATGACACACATTGCATACTTGTGGTCTGTGTTCTGAACGCAGTAGTGTACAAGGGAATCTTTTATTCAGATGTAGTATCCACGCTGTTGCATGGCAGAATGTCAACAGGGATTTCAAGGTATCTCTATGATCCTGTTGTTTTCATCCTCCCTAGGCCTTGGAGTACAGGCATATGCCCCACCACACTGGGTCTCAGTGGCTAGCCCAGTGGGCACGGCATGTGCTGCAGGGGATCGAACCCTCATCCCTGTGCTTGCCTAAACTGGCACTTAGTCCACCAAGCTACCTTACTGGCCCTACTTCTAGATTACTGTTAACTAATTTAGTAAAGGATTTGAAAGACAGTGAATGGTACCAAATTTAGTTATGCAGCCAAATAATTTTGCAAATTATCCAGTAATATCAGTAACATTCCAGTATTATCAGTATGTGACATATAAACTTCCAAATTTAAGAATACTGAAAAATTGGCAAATATTAGTTTACAAACTATCCTTAAACAAGTAGTTTTATTTGAATAATAAAGTCAAGTTTAAGTCCTATGGATAACCCACTACTATTATGGAATACTGGACTATATTGGATTACTTTGCTGAAT
>NDGN011551844.1:8336-19469 GCA_002564285.1 Tympanoctomys barrerae | reverse complement strand
TCAACAACTTCTGCGGATAACCCACTACTATTGTGGACTGCTAGACTGTGTTGGATTGTTTTGTTGAATGCACACACCGATAGTATTTAGATGCCAGTGGAATACCCATTTCTGACATGACTAAACAAAAAAAGATACAAAGGAAGGACCATTTTGTATTTGTATATACAGATTAGTTAGGATAGATAGACAGCTACTTTTGCTTAATTCAATGAGAAGAAAGATTTGTAGTAATAGTGTTTGGACAGGATATCCTGTCTGCATCTTGTACTACGGATAACCACTAAAAAGATAACAATGTACAATGGATTAATTATTGAGACTGTCCTATTAATCAGTTTTGAAACTGTCTCATTTATATTTGTTTCTCAATAAAATAAAATTTTTAAAAATGTAAAAAAAAGCACTGTAGGTACAGGGTGAAGAATGGCAGGAAGAGGAGCAGCATGACATGAGCATAACAGTGATTGGCTGAGAAAAGTACTCTTGGGAAGTGACGCAGTTCTTTGGGTTCAGACTGCCCTCTGTTAGCAGAAGCCAAGTCACCCCAGCCAAGCTCTGACAAAGAGTCAGCATGCATGTGAAAGCAAAGATCAGAATTATGCAAAAGCATGTCAAATGCAAGCTCCTATCTTTCACTAAAAAGTTGTTCATATCATTAAAAGCTCTGCTGTTGTATTTTTAATACAAAAGATGTTAATGTATGGGTTGTTTTCTCTAAAACCTCAGTGCTGGCACTTTAAAATAAATAGGTAGGTTTTGGGTAGGCACTAGGGCTCTGAAAGGCTCACAATCACTGGAGTAGAAAACTATGGAGAAGGAAAATTAACAAGGCTTCTTGGTAGATCAGGAGATGCCAAGATTTCTGATTTGCTTACAAGTATTGGTAGAAACAGTATTCACAAGTGAGTAACACTAGAAGAAAAGCATATTTGGCCAAAAAGATTATGAATTTGATTGTGACAGAAATATTAACACTTTCAGAACCTCAAAGAACAGATAGCATACAGACAATTTGAGCTAAAATATAAATCACGAAAATAGGCAGTGTTCTGTCAGCTCTTTCAAAAGTTATTAACTCCCAGAAGCCAGCAGAATGATTTGATTCAGCCTAAATTTGTTGCTTATCCTCAAGTAGATGTTATAGGTAGGGTAATAGTACCTTTGAAATGATTGTTATGCCTTTTGAAGAGAATACTTATATTATAAAGCTTTAGTAATATAGAAAAAAAAAGTGTAGCCCTACCTATACATCTTCAAGACTAAACCCTAACCTATGAATTCAGTTTTTATATTTGAGTTCACATGCATAGTTCCATGTAGCATTGTACCCTAAGTTTCCATATGTTAAGAAATTCATCACAAATACATTTATGGAAAATGCCTAGGATATCTCAGGGAGATAGAATATGAAATTGAGTATGCTTAAATAAGAGATATTTAAGAAGTACACATGCTATAAAACTAATAAATGGAAGATTTGGTTAATCAGAAAACTAGTTTTATTGTATGAGTGTATTCTAACATTCATTTGAATCACTTTTACTCTCTTACTCTATGTCCTGCAAGTGAGTCTTGTCTATTTTTTGTTATTCTTAGTCTTGTTCATTAGAGTAGAATTACTTGATCAGATGTTGTAGAATATTGAGTCAGAGAATATTTTTCCTATCACGTAATTAGGATTTTTTTTTCTGATCTAGTAGATCATGTGTTGATGCATGTCATTTCTACATATATCTTGTGGAACCTAACCAAGTAGTTCTTTTTGTCTCTGAAGGTAATCTCAGACTTTTGGACTAAGTAAAGACTTTGTGATAATTCTGTAGGCTTTGTGATATTTCCATACCTGAAACAAAACCTAGATCGGCCTCTAAATGTAAATTCAGTTAAAATTAAATTTCAAATTCAAGAGACTCTAAGACTACATTTTAACTTATGAGAAGTACTGAGAATTTATGAGAAGTGCTTTGTAATGTCTAAAAGAGTTCATTTAAAATAGTAGTAAAGAAATACTGAGACTATTATTTTTAGTGTGTTTTTGGTTATTCTTATTTTCAGATCTTTTTGGGTTAGTGGTCTTCCTTGGTATCGAACCTTACTCTGTTAAACACTGGTGGGTCCGGCTTCTTTATCGTCCTTACTGCAAGAAGAATCCTCAACATCTCTACAGCTTTATTGCCAAGATACTGTGGAGGTCTGCAAAGAAAGACGTGATCGACCAAGTCAGTGATAAGTTTTCATCAATTAAGGATATTACAAGAGGGGAAAAAAAAATTGGGGTGAAACCTTTGTAAACTCCTCGTTACAGATTCAGATCCCCCCGCAGACGGAAGAGACGCACTGGCTACACTTTTCTCCAGTGGAAAGGCATTTCTATCACCGGCAGCATGAGGTGTGCTGCCAGGACGCTGTGGTCAAACTCAGGAAGATTTCTGACTGGGCCCTGAAGCTCAGCAGCCTGGACCGCAGGACAGTGACCTCCATCCTGTACCCGTTGCTCAGGCTGAGGCAGGCCTGCTGCCACCCACAAGCTGTGCGCGGGGAGTTCTTGCCTCTGCAGAAAAGGTCTTACAATCTACTTCTTTCTCCTCTGGTGCAGTCAGCTGTGGATAATAGTTCCATAATAGCACATAATGTTTGAGTCAATTACCTTTTGGGCTCCCCTTTTTTTTTTTTGTATTTTAGGGAAGGGTCTACAGGGTGTTCAGGGTCTCATTACTAGATCGGACTCATAGTGATCTGCCTATTCACACAGCCTCCCAAGAGCTGGGATTACAAGCACGCACCACCACGCCCGGTCTCAATTACTGTCCTGGGGACAGGGCCGGCACAACGGGGATCGAACCCCAGCCCAGCAGGCACTTTAATCTGCTGTGGGTTCTCAATTTTATTCAGCGAGTTTTAGTACTGTCATAGTGTTTCTTTATACACAATCACATTTATGAAAGAGAATCACATCAAAATTATTTTTATGGTTTGAATATTTTTAATTTCAGTTAGGATTTGTTGGAGATTTTTGTTGCATTTGTTTTTGTCTAAACTCCAGATATAAAGTGTTTGTTCTTTCTGTATTTCTTGGTTCCCACATTGAGAAATTTGATTATAGTCAAATATTCTCTTTATAATTGTGCTAGCTGTATGTGATTTTTCCATTCAAAAACATGAGAGAAATTGTGTCGTCTGCAGTGTTCTCTTGTCCCAGAAATTTGTTGTCTTAGAAACTGGCCTACTTTAAGCACCTGGCAACAAGAAGAAACCCTTCAGGTCCTGTAAGAGATAAAGAAAACTAGGTTTTGTCCTTGACTTTAAGTAAATTACAGACAAGCTGGGGAAGGAGCAAAGATGACATTTATATAATACAATGCAAACATGATACATTTCAAACATGCATAAAAATTGCTGTGGAAGTCATTTTTATTTTAATGGTTAAGTTTAGATAGCTTTATGATAGAAATGATATTTGACCTGGTCTTTGAAGGATCTTTTTTCTTTGTTCTGAGCAGATTAAGTTCCAGTGGTGAGATTCAGACCAGGTTTTACTTTTTAAACCTGTACTCTTTTAAACATAAAATTTTGGTTTTAGATTTTTGAGATAGGGCCTTGCTATATAGCCCAGGCAGGCCTTGAACTTACTTTGTAGCCCAGGCTGGCCTTGAACTCGTGCAAACCTCCTGTGATAGCCTCTCCAGAGTTAGGATTACAAGAATATGCTACTATGCCCAGCCTGATTTTATATGTTGTATTTGACAGAGATTTTTCTAGTTCCTCTCTCCCTTAACTGAAGTAAAAACAAAAAACCAAAAAAAAATTGAAGAATGATGGGATTAGATAGAAGAATGTATGCAAAAATGGTAATAAGTAAAAAGTAATACTGATAAAAAACAAATGGAGCCAAAGCAAAGAGCACAAAGGGTGTCCCACAGACTTCATCTTGTCTCACACTCCCACCTGGGAATTCACCAATAGGGTTCTTTTTCTTCTTTAAGCAGTCCACATTTTCTTTCAGCACCATGACGATGGAGGAGCTGCTGACATCTCTGCAGAAGAAGTGCGGGACTGAATGTGAAGAAGCACATCGGCAGCTGGTCTGTGCCCTCAATGGCTTAGCAGGCATCCACATCATTAAAGGTAGAAGGCGATGGCTTTGCTAGCTGCCGTTCTCCTGAGCAAAGTTCCATTATGCTCAGCCTTTTCCTGCCAGGTGTGATGGCACATGAGTGTAATCCCAGCATTGGGAGGCAGAGGCAGGAGAATAGCCATGAGCTCAAGGCCACCCCAGCTACATAGAAAGTACAAGACCAGCCTGAACTGCATAGTAAAAACTTCTTCACATACTCCTGACTAATTTAAAATAAGTTCCAGTCTAGGAAGATCAATTGGGCAGGCAAGATAGCTCAGTGGACAAAGCACCTGCTTCCACAAGTGCAGGGACAGAGTTCGATCCCCAGCGCCACATGCTCTTCCAGCCCTGTCCCCCAGGCACACTGAGCTGCCCACCCCATCCAGGCATGGTGGCACACACCTGTAATCCTAGCACTGGGGAGGCTGAAACAGGAAAATCACTAGGAGTCTTAGCTGCATAGTGAGACCCTGTACCAAATGCATAAAAATAAATAAAAAATAGAAATTTTAAAAAATAAAAATCAGTTATGCAGAACTTCTTTAAAACTTTGAAAGATACATTTCCTTTTAAAAGAATTCTAAATTCAACTTCAAATTATAGAAGAGATTTATTTGTATTATATATAAAGATACATGTGCCATGTAATGACTGTTTGTAGTCCTTGACTATAAAACACATGCTGTTGTTCCAGTTTTGAACCACATGCTCTCCACAGGTATCTTGCAGAACATTACAGCTTTCCAATATAAAATCCTGTACATTTTGTTTACTTACAAGTTTTAGTGCCATCAAGTGGCTAAGAATGGATGTTTCCAAACTTGGCTTAAATTTATGTAACTTACTGAATATGTATATATTTTATGTATATGTATTTTCCCTCAGAAAGCATGTCCTTTTTTCCATAAACAAGATTATCTTGAGTAGTTCAAATTCAGCTGCACTAGATATAAAGCAGAAATGTGAACACAAGTGTTTTATATAATAGTGTGAATGTATGGCACGCTGAACTACACTTCACACTTGGGGAAAATGAAAGATTTATCAGCTTTCAGAGAGGGAAAGAACCAACTGCTAAAATATTTACAAACAGTGTATATATAGAAAGCTTATTATAGCTATGAACACAGTCAATATATATGATATTTATAAAACTAGTTTTAAAAGAGAAAAAATTATCTATCAACAAATATTCAATTGATAACCTTTGTTAGTAAAAAAAAAAAATCCCCCCTAAATCATCACATTAGATTTTCATTGTATTTGTAATTCAGTTTTCAATTTTCCTACAAGCAACAAATAAAGTAGATTGTATCATTCACATGTCATCTCCCTTTTTCTTTTAGGTGTGATTAAATTTTTTTTAATAAACAGCCAGACTGAAAACATTCTAGGCTTTAATAGGATCACTGTGCTTCTAATTAGTTTGACCTTTGCAATGTAAAGCTAACCATGGATGGTACATGAATGAGTATAACTAGGTTTCAGTATAATGTTATTCCTGGATCCTAATCTCAATTAATTTTCCAATGTCATAAAATATTACCATATAAAAATTTTTAAAACTGCTTAAAAAATGCAAAAGCTCAGTTATTATTGAATGGTAGAGCCCTTGCTTAGCATGCATAAACTCTGGAGTTTGATCTCAACACTGGTTAAAATTAAAAATAAAGTAAAAATGTAAAAGCCATCCTCATCTGATGGGATCTATAAAATTCGAAGTCAGATATGATCCACAGGGCTAGGGAGATAGCTCAACAGAATAAGTGCCTGCTCAGGCAAGCGCAGGAACGGGGTTCAATCCCCCTTACCACACGCTGCACCGGCCCTTCCCCTACCCCGGACCCAGGCACACTGAGCCATTGATGAAGTCTGGGCATGGTGACGCATGTGGTAATCCTTGTGGTGGTGCATGTGGTAATCCCTGTGGTGGGGAGGCTAAAAACTGAAGGATCATTATCCGTCTTGAGTTGTGTAGTGAGAACCTGTACAAAATACATTTAAAAAAAAAAATAGGTAAGATCCATGAACCATAGTTTGCCAAACTATGCTTTAATAGATACTTTTTTGAATTGCTTTATATGATTGAGCTGCTAATTAAATGAAAGAAAACAGCATACATTTTAGACAATTATTATTTGTGTGACCAGAAATCAAAAGATTTTAAGTTTTTAAATGTAGTTTTTAATGGCAAATTATTGTGTCCCAATGCTTACAGCAACAGTATCTACAATGAATAGCTATGATTTTTCTAAGAATTACATATATGTTGGACATACTATCTTGAATAAGTATTTCTAAATGTTATAATTATGCCAAATTTATCCCTAATTTTAAATGAGAGTGGCTTAAAATGGACATCCTTTTACTTGCAAGACGAATACTATCTAAATTAAAAGTTAATTCAGGTTGTTTTTGGTATAATTTTTAAAACATTGGAAATGTATTTGATTATAATACTATATATTCTACTGCAATTTCAAGACATTGTAAATTCTGTGGAATTACAAAAAGAAACTGATCAGGTTTTGTTTCTTATACTGTAATAATCATATTAATACCAGGTCAAATTGGTTTACTTGAAAAAAATAGGGATTGAAAGTATAGCTCGGTAGTAGAATGATTATGTAATATCCACAGTGTCCTGGGTTTGATGTTTAGCACCAGACCCCCAAAAGTGAGCTACAATCATTAGCATACTTTTTTGTAATAGGTGATTTTAGGTTATAGATAATGGTTGCACTGGAGTTAAATATATTCGTTTCTTCTGCTTTTAATACATTGCATTTCTTTAGGCGAGTATGCTCTGGCAGCAGAACTGTACCGAGAAGTGTTACGCTCGTCAGAGGAACACAAAGGAAAACTGAAAACTGATTCACTTCAAGTACGTGAAAGCCAAAACACCCAAGGGTCCCAAGTTACCTGCTCTGTTTTATGTGAAATAATTTCTCTGAGTGCTTAAGAAAATAAAGATTACTTGAGTTACAGTCACGGGAGAGAAAGCTTGGGGTTCATTCCTGCATGAAGCACCCAGGGTGACGTGTTGTAGTAAAGCTGGACAACCACCACTGTTCTGTCTTCGTGGTCATAAATGACAAGATAATCTATAATCTGTGTCAGAAAAATAGTTCAAATGATTTGTACTTCAAAGAAGGACTTAGGTCAGTTTTAATCATTTTCGCACCTTAACATCACAGTATTTATTCATGTAGTTTTTACCAAAAAGATGAAAGATGAATTTGATTCAGCAGTGGAACTAAGACTACAAAGAGCTATCTAGTGCTCTAATTTAATTTTTAGAGTCACTCAGGGAAATCTAGGCCATTTTCTCGTTAATACCGACACCATTTTTGTTAGTTTTTTCCAGTGGACCAAAGACCAGGTTCTCTAGATAAAGGGGAAATAAAAACCCCTTTCACTAATTTTGACAAGTTTATACTTGAGTGCTAGGTGAATTGATTTCTTTGCTATTCAAAATAAAGACCTTAAAAATAAAAAATAAAAAAATAAAGACCTTGGGGTTCACCTGTCACGTAGTGGATATTTGCAGGAGTGAGTGGAAGTGTAGTGTGAGCAGAGGAAATAGAAGTCTCCTCTAATTCTTTATTTGTCAGAAATACAGAGTGCAGGAGGACCTTGACCTCCGCAAGCATGTTCACCTCATAGGAGGAAGAAGAGCAAATATTCTGCTACTGAATAAAGGCAACAAATGATGGGCATGTGTATAAATAAAGTACCCCTGAGTTCAGAATTAAACAGAAGTTAGCCCTCTTTCTGGTTTTTAGTTGCAGTAACCCCACTGACCAGCATAGCATGGGTCACTGAACACCTTACCTGTCTAGCCAGTGTAGCCACACTGTTGCCGTAGGATAAAATGTTTACACATTTCATGATTGTAGGGTGGTGGAAGGAGACCACAAGTACTCTTTTCCTCCTGCCACTATGTTCAGAAAATGAGTTGTCTTCTGTAAGTATACATAGGGGAGAGAGGTTTCTACCACTTTGAGTTTCTCTAATGCAATTTGCACTTTTATTTCTGATATTAAATCTGATACTTCTGCTGATTATATTATCTATGAAACCATCTTGAAAATGCCTTAAGTATGTGGCATTTTAAGTAACTCCTTAAAATAAACTGTAGATTTGCCCTGTGACCAGTAGTGTGTAGCAGACAGAATAGACCTAAGGTGGTTTATAGTACTGGCACCAAATTAGAGCTTTTTGGGGGTTTACTTTTTGCTTTTTTTTTTTTTTTTTTTTTTTTGCTCTTTTACAGACAGGGTCTTGCTCTGCAGTTCAGGCTGGCCTTGACCTCAGTTTTACAACCCAAACTGGTCTCAAATTCTGCCTCAGCCTCCCAAGTGATAGGATTATAGGCATGTGCTACCACGCCCAGCAACCAAATCAGCTTTCAACAGAGTTCATTCCTGGCATCCTTTAGCCTTAATTATCCATCCCAGTAAAACGTTAATTTGACAGGGAGAAACTGCTTTCATTTTATCTTTTCTGATAGCCCTTATTCCAGAGTAAGCCTCTAGGTAGTTCCAGGAGAAAAAGAAGTCTGTGCAATCACTTCATGGGATTTACTTGGCTTTCTTATATTTTCCTGTATAGACAAATGCATGAACAATAGGCAAAAATACACCTATGCTACATATTCTACTGAACACAGAGCTATACTTCATAAGGCTGTATGTTTTTAACTGAACAAAATTCAGGTCATTGTAACGTAAGACCTTTGCTGTGAAACTAGCATAATACTTCTAAAGCAGTGGTACTCAAATTGTTTTAGAGGCAAACTTTTGGCCCTGATGATCTCAAGTCTTAGTGCCGTATGCCATATGAACACAAGGGTCTCTGTAGCAGCCACTGTCTGCCTGTTGTTCTTACTGCTTCTTGTGTGTTTGTAGAGACTTCATGCTACCCATAACTTGATGGAATTGCTGATGGCCAAGCACCCAGGGATACCTCCTACTTTGCGAGATGGGAGACTTGAAGAAGAGGTAATTACTGCTTTTCATTCTGTCTATAAGAGATTTTTTTTTTTCAAATTTTCTGCTTCAGCTAGCTGATATTTCCTAGGGTACACATATAAGTAAATATGTTTTCCTGTTGCTTTGATGTTCCACATTTCGTTATGATGATGTTGATTGGCAGAGAATGGCAATATTCCATCTGATTTGCTTCTCCAGTAATTTACTTACAGATATGTTACATGATTACTGCTTGTAGCTGGGCCATTGTTAAATTAAAAAAGAGGGCTAGCAAGTTAGCTCTGCTGTCTAAGAGCCTGCCTGGCAAGTACAAGGAATCAGAGGTTTGATCCTCGGTACCGCATGCTGTGCCAGCCCCTCTCTCCCAGGCATGCCAAGCCAGTCGCCAAGACCTGACCGGACATGGTGGCACAAGCCTGTAATTCTGGCACTGGGGAGACTGAAACAGGAGGATCACTATGAGTCCAAGCTGCACAGTGAGGCCCTGTACCAAATAAATAAGTTTTTTAAAATGATAAATAAGTAACACACTTTGCTGGTCTAATTGCCATCTACAAAAGATGGAGTTTAGTAAATAAAAACTGTTGTGCTTCATCTACCTTGCTGTGTGTTTTAGAAGATGCAAAATAGACTCAGATTTTCAGTGGCAGTTTGCTCAAAGAAGTTCCCTGCCCAGTAAATGTTGCCTCTGCTTGATAGAGTGATGCTGAATTGCCACAAATTGTTCAAGGGTCATTATACCCCCAAGGAATTTTACCATTTTTATTTAAAGATCAAAGAAGAGAATATAAAATACAGGTGAAGTGTATTGAACCTATAATTGGAGCCTTTATTTTAAACAATATAATAAAGAAAATGAGATTTTTAAAACTGCATAGCCCTTTTACTCTACTGCTGTTTTTTAATAAGCTTTTAATTGATAAAAAGTATATGTACTTGCAATGTATAAAATAGTGTTTTGATACACATACACATTGTAGAGTGGCTAAATCAAGCTAGTTAACCTATCCCTATTACCTCTCATATTTAATTTTTATAGTGAGAACAGTAGCTCTCCTTAATTTCTTGTTTCTGTCCACTTGAAATTATCCTGTATTCTTCTCCCTAGTCTTCTATCTTCTCTGCCATCCTGGTAACTGCTCTTCTACCCTCTACTCTCCACATCCAAGTGAAATCATGTAGCATTTTTCTTTCTGAGCCTTTCTTTTATGTCATACAGTGTTCCTCAGGTTCTTTTGTGTTGTGAGTAAGAGGTCCTCCTTTTTGAAAGCTAAATAGAATCCCATCATGGATTTGCACTATATTTTATCAGTTTATCAGCTTATGAGCACTTAGTTTGATTCCATGTTTTGGCTGTTGATAATCCTGCAGGGAACATGAAAGTGCAGCTGTCTCTAACATACTGATTACATTTCTTTTGGATTTATGTCTAGAAGCCAAATAGGTAGATAATGTGGTAGTTCTGCTTTTAAATTTTTATAAACCCTTCCTCCATATTTCTGAAATGGCTGTTCTGACTTACAGAACCACCAACAATGGGTGCAAGGCTCCCCTTTTCTCAGTTTCCTCACCCACACGTGCTATCTCGTGTTTTCCACTGTGGTATTTTAGTTCCCTTATGGTTAGTGATATTGAGCACCCATTCATGTATGTTGGCCATGTAGGTGTGTTCTTCTGAGAAGTGTCTTTCCGTGTAGTTGGTTCTTTTTTAATTGGGTTGTTTTCTTGCTGTTGTTTTGAGTTGCCTATTTTGGTTCTGTGCCCTTACTAGATATAGTATATATGGTTACTGATTATTTTCCCTGGTCCACAAGCTATATTTTCACTCTGCTGTTTCTTTTGCTATATGTGCTTCTGAAGACGCCATTCCTGAGGCCCAGTGGCAGTCTATTAAGAGTTTTCAGGGGCTGGTGAGATGGTTCAGTGGTCTAAAGCACCTACTTAGAACAAGCTCACCAAAGCACAGGGACCGCGGTTCAATCCCCCAGCACCACATGCCAGCCAGACCTGCCCCCTGGT
>NDGN011551838.1:0-13081 GCA_002564285.1 Tympanoctomys barrerae | reverse complement strand
TGAACTGAGACCCTTGCGCTTGCCAGGGAAGTGCTTATTCTACTGAGCCATCTCCCCGGCCCCGTGCTATTGGTGTTTAAAACAGAATCTTATTATGTAGTTGGTTGGAGCTGGCTTTGCACTCACTGTGTAACCCAGGATGTTCTTGAACTTGTGTCTGTCTTCCTGCTTTGGCCTCTTGAGTGTTGAGATTACAGGCGTGTGCCACCACACCTGGCCGAAAGTTGAATTTTAAAATATTAGAAATAAAACCTAAGACACTCCTGCTTGTCCACTGAGGGCTCTGGGGTCAAGGGTGGGAGGGAGTGCCGGACAGCGGGTTCGGGTGGACTCCCAGCGAGTCCGCCATCCTGAGGAAATGCCGTTTCCAGCTGCCTCAGAAGGTGCTGAGTGCACTTTTCTCTAGTCCACTGGGGGTTCCCAGTGTGGCTCCGATGTCTACACAGAGATAGGGTTGGGGCTCTGGCTCCTGACTCACTGATGTCACCAGTATTGTCACCACCATGTGACCAGATGGACATATGTGCAATGCCTTTTAATTTACACTGTGGTTTTTCATACAGACTCACTGGGTTTCCAGGCCACACACTGAAGTTCATGGCCACCTTTTGCTCCTCTTCCTCCTCCCCCTCTTCCTCTTCCCCCTCCTCCACCTCCTCCACCAGCTCTTCCTCCACCTCCTTCTCCTCCTCTCCTTCCTCCTCCTCCTCCTTCCCTCCTCTTATGCCTTATGATAGGTGCTACCTTTCCCCATGTCCTATAACTTGCCGCCCAGTGACTTCTCACTGTCACTGTGGTCCCCTCCTGTCTGGGGAAGTGTGGGCTGCACTGTCAGCCTCCCCACAGCCCGGCTAGAAACACTACATGTATTTCTGTTCCCGAGCCCCGAGGCCCCAGCTCGAGGCGCCAGAAGCTGTGTCTGCTGAGGACGCTCTTCCTCGCTGCAGGTTGACAGCTTGCTTGGAGCCTCATGGGGCAGGAAGTGAGCAAGCTCCCCCGCTCTCTCTCTCACTCTCTCTGGAACTGGGGATTGAACCCAGCGCCTTCACACTGAGCTACATCTACAGTTCATTCATTTTTAATTTTCAGGTAGGGTTTTGCTGAGTTGCTAAATCGCCTTGGCTGGCTCACACATAGATCCTCTTGTCTCAGCCTTCCTGAGGCTGGGATCCCAGGTGTGTGCCACCATGCCTGGCTTTGTGTTACTTCTTAAGAGGGCACTAATCCCACTATGAAGAAATAATCACATCTGAAAGGTCCCATCTTCTAAGACTATCCCTTGGGAATTTACGGTTCCAGCATGACCTTCTGAAGGGATCTGGACGTCTATCCTAGGTGCTCCTCCGGGTATTGGGGATAGAGCAGAGAGCCAAGCTGTCACTGAGCCAGGAGCAGCCCTTGCTCTGTGGCTGGTGGACACTGGGGACCACCTCCAGGTTCCTCACCTGAGCAGCACATTCTGGAAGCTCGATCTCCTGCTCCCAAGAGTCCCCGCTGTGACAACTTCTCAGTCACCCTCCCCCATAGTAACGGCAGACACCCTGAGTGGTTCCTCCCTTCTCTACCACTGGTCCCTGGCCTTCAGGGTGTTTCCCACCCTCCTGCCAGAATTCCTGGCTCTGGCCTCTGTCCCAGCCCAAATCTAAGACACAGCCCTAGAGAGCCGGAAACTAGGAATCCCAGCCGGGCTGAAGGCAGCAGCGGAGTCTGTCTACCTCCCAGCCTCACGCTGTCACAGGAGACAGAAGTCCAGACCCATGGGCACCTAGGCTGGGGATGGCACAGTGTGTGCTCCTGGGCACCCCGCTTACCCTGGTCTTTCAGAACGTTTTATAAAATGGTGTGTGTGTGTGTGTGTGTGTGTGTGTGTGTTGTGTACATGTGTATACATGTGCTTTCTGTAACTACTCATTTCACCTTTGAGTATACAAAGCACTGTGAGTATTCAGCAGGGGGCTTCCACACCTGCGCTACTCAAGTCTTCTCAGTGCCTCACTTTTCCATTCAGTGTTCAGGTGTCACAGAAAACTTAGCACCTCCTGTACACTTCCAGAGGGGCTCCAGGGTGAGTGGGGTCCCATAGCGCCACTGAGGCCAGGGTGCACCAGATAGGCTCGGGGCCAGCTGGAGCCTGGAGCAGGGCGTGTGTGAGGAGGCAGGTGAGTGCGCCACGCTCTGCCTCCCTGGGGTGACAGAGAGTGGGAAGAAAATGAGCGTGGAACAAAATGGGCACACTTGCCTGTCTTCCATGAGACCCAGGCTGGGGCCTGGAGGGTGGCTGCGCTGGCACCCACTCCAAGCAGGGCTCTGAGTGAAACCCTGAGTCATGGAGGATACCCAAAGTCAGTGGCTGTGGACAGCGCTAGGACAGTAGAAGCCTTGTTAAGGACCCCGTCTTGTCTCCTATGAGATCCAGCTCCATGAGAGGCTTTCACTGCCGTGGGATGACGGCCAGGCACGTGTGCAGTCTTCACAGACTGACTCGTGTTCTAAGTGGTAGAGCAATGAGGCTAGGAAGCTAGGAGACCAGGGTGTGTGCCTGGAATCCCAGTGACTAAAGAGGCTGAGGCAGGACAACCTCAAGTTTGAGGCCAGCCTGGGCTACTCAGTTAGACTCGGATTCCAAATCAAATGCAGCTCAGTGGTAGAGCACTTGTGTTGTGTGTGACTGCACTCAGTTCAGGCCTCGGCATCATCAGAAAAAATGTCTGGAGATTCCTGTTCTCTCACAGTTCCTGTCGCGTCTGTTCCCCCGGTGGTGTGCATTGTCTACAGGGTCACGGTTCCTTTGGCCCTGCGTTACATGCGTGTATATAGAAGAGCTGTTTACCGCCATGGCACAGGCCAAGTGTGCAGTGGGAGCTGCACAGATGGGCGTTGAGCACAGTACTAGGGAAGCATTGTGCTCTATCTCAGCATCGTCCCTGAGAGCTACCGGGGATCAGGAGAGGGGAAAGGATGGGTTCATTCAGAAGTCATTATGGATGAATCTGATCAGCTCCCAGCCCAGTGTGAAGGGCTCCGGGTGAGATCCCGCAGCCGAAGCCCCTGGTGATGCCAGGACAGCAGGCCGCAGCCTCAGTGGACTCACTAGGGCAAGACTGATTACAAAGGGATGCATGTTGCTCAGCTTAGATCCCAATTTATGCACAGCCTGACAGGTGTGCTGTCAGATTCTGGCTTTTTAGCTGCTGTGTTCATCTCGGCTGCTACAGACTTCGTGTTAGTTGCTGCAAAATTTTCATGCTGAGGTCCTAAGCTGCAAGGTGATGGTGTCTGGAAATGGGGCCTTGGGGAGGTGATCAGGCCAGGAGGGCGAGCCCACCTAAGTGGAATGAGAGCCCTTCTAGCAAAGCCCAGGGAGCCCTCTTGCCCTTCCACCATGTGAGAACAGAGTTGGTGGTGCCACCTACGAAGTAGACACCAAATCTGCCTGCTGTGGCTATAGAATTCCAGCCTCCAGAATTTCAAGAAAGAATTTGTTGTTTGTAATCTCTCCAATCTGGGACATTTTGTCATGCAGCTCAGGTGGACTGTGACAACTGGTGACAAGGAACTTCTGACCAGGAACTCGGGCGTGGTGGGACCAGGCTGGAGCTATGGCTAAAAGGGACCGAGCACTTTGGGGCATTGCGTTTGGTGGAGAACATGCCTAGGGAGCAGTGGGTCCAAGACCATCCCCTCCCCCCTCCCCACTGGGCTCTGTCCCCTGCCTGCCTCTGTCCTTCTCTTAGCTGCTGCCTCGAGGCCTTCCCCCGTTCCTTCCCACCTGTGCACTCCTGAGCCAGGTATGTAGCCACCCTGGGCCTCTCTGTTATCTCTGCCCAGCGGGGGTGGCAATTGAGACAGCACCTACCTCCTAGGGCCAAGAAGACGGCCTGGCACCTGGCCAGGGCCACATGAGAGAAAAGTACCCTTATGACCATAACTAACAATATGCCCTCAAGAGGTATCCAAAGCCCCTGGGGGCCTCCAGACACAAGGATGCTTGTCTGGGAAACAAGATGACCTTGTGGCCTACAGCCAATAATATCCTTCCTTCCTTCCTTCCTTCCTTCCTTCCTTCCTTCCTTCCTTCCTTCCATTTCTCTTTCTCTTATTTATAGAGTGCAAGGGTTATAACCCAGGGCCTCATACATGCTAGGCAAGCACTCTGATGCTACACCTCTACATCTTGTTCTAGTTTAGACTCATCTTGATCCTGCTATATCCTGGGGCAAACCAATGAATCTGTAGAGACATTTTTTAGAAAAGCAAAAAGAAAACATCATCCAGTCTTACCTCATAGAACGACTTGGTTTCTGAGGAAGACGGGAGAGTCTAAAAGTGGCTGTGGTTTGGGACTGAGGCTCCGCAGCCTTGGCTTGTCTGCTATCTTTAAAACCCTTGGGTGGCAGAGCGGGCCTGCGGCTACCTGCCTGACACAGCAGCGCTTCCCACCAGAGGAATCCATTCACGTTAAAAATAGAAGTGTACTTCTATTTTTGGATATCACGCTTGCCCAACCTCTCCTTATCACATCTCTGACCACACAGGGATGGAGACAACTTATTTGAGGCTTAGAACCCAGCCTGTTTCCCACAGAGCTCTGAGCAACATCAGTTTTGAAACCTAATGTGGAATAAAGGGGTTGACCAAAGGGCTATTTCTCAGTTGGGAAGATACGTGAAAAAGGAATGCAAACCACCTTCATTTGATCGTATAGTTTAAGAAAAAGCCACAACTACACGATGAGAGTGGGGATGCCCTGGGCAGCCTGAGATTAAGGGTAGGATAACTGTGGATCTCCCCAGAGACGTTCCCACTTCCCAGGAGATCCTGATTCCAGGAAGTTGGCTCCACCTTGGCTTTAGGAGGTCAGTGCCTAGCCCAGTGCAGGCCATCGGCGGGCTGTGCCTTCGCCTCCCAGACTGCTCCAAGGGACAGAGGCTGAGCTAATCAAAGCGGAGCTCAGGACTCTCATTTAGAAATCTGAGACAAAGGCACAGAGTGAGGAACAGTAACGCTGGCTGGCAGGTCACTGTCCTGCAAACAAGTCACCTACAAAAGGGACTGGTGCTGAGAAAGTGTCAGGAAGCAGGAGGGGCCCATTGCTAGTCGTGGATCATGCCAGACACTGCCCTCAGTTGGAACTTTGGGGTTACTTGATCCAAAAAACTTATTCTCTCAGAGTGGGCCCAGTCAAGAAAAGAGAAACCACAGTATTTCCAAATACAAGAGATTTAATGAAAGAATGTGTTACACCATAGATTAGTCCTTTTTTTTCTGTTACTATAACCAAATACCCAAGGCTGGGTTCATTTCAAACAGAGACTTATATCTTATATCTGGGGAGGCTGAAAACCAAAATAACAGCTCTAGTAAGGGTCCCCTTGGCTGGATTACATCATGGCAAATGGAATCACAGCAGAGTGTTGCAAGTGGAAGAGATCACACGGAGACACAAGCCAAGAAGCCAGGAGTAAGTCTTGTTCTTCTGTAACAGCCCTCTCACAAGATCTAGCCTGGGGTCCCAACAGCGCTACCTTGACCCCTTCTTCAGGGCAGAGCCATCAGTGAACTCATGACCCCCTGCTGAGCACCACCCTGAAAGGTCCCGCCTTCCCTATGCCAGGGACCAAGCTTCCCATACAGCAAAGCCTTATGGAGACATACTCATACCACAACTAAGCCACACCCACAGTGGACAATCGCAGTGCACATGCTGAGGTAACTCAGAGACTGACAAGTCCTAGAGCTGCAGGAGAATGGGGAGCGGTGATGACCCACACTCAGGAGCCGGGAGGAGGGCCTGAGGAGAAAGCTACAGAGCTTGTGTTCAGAGCACTCTGCAGAGTTCAAGGCTGCTCACACCCTGAGGTGGTGGCCCAGGTTGCCCCAGTGCCCTAGAGTGTGGGCCAGGAAGTAAAGACATTGTACAGCGGTCCTTCCTTCCTGAGGGGCAGGGGATGATACGCTCCAGGGTCTTGGCAGGGCCTTGGGGGTGCACTGGGGGTGCTGAAGGGAGCTGAGAAGAGGAGGCACTGTCTGCTCTGGATGGCAAGACACTCTGAGGACTGAGGAACATAAAGGAAGTCCTCTTTTCCTGTCTCTTCTGGTGTCTCTACTGGCAGACCCTCACAGGGAGCCGGCTGACCAAAAGAATGAGTGTGACTTGTGGAAAGCCAGGCCATCATGGCGGAGCAGAAGAGGGGCCCAGAGACGAGAGGTCAGCGGTAGAGGGCAGGTGCAGTGCCAGCTGAGGTGCACTTTTCTTCCATGCATCTTACATTTGATTATCAGACTCAACATAAGGCTATAATTACAACATCACCTCATTTTTTTCTTGAGCTATTGCCTAGAAACTATTTAGTTATCTGAAAAGCTATGGTTTAGTTTTTAAGTCCCCAGTGGACTGACAAGGCATTAGCCTTCTCTTCTCTTGGACAAGAGCATCAGACGCAGGACACCCAGGTGCCAGGTTCACTCCTAGCTGACCACTTCCATCGTGGAGGAGATCTTTGGCATGGAGACTTTGGAGTCCTTGCTAGAGGAGATGTGGGCCAATTGTAGTGTTCCCAGGCACCTTGGTAGGGATGGGTCTCAGGGTGGGCATGTGACCTAGAATTCTAGTGGTGACTTCAGAGAAAGCCTTCCTTGGCCAGATAAAGAGACAAAGAGAAAGGATGCTGCTCTTCGACTACTGGGCAGCATGTCTGGGTATCATGACTGAACCAGACACAGCACTGGAACCGCGTCAAGCCATTACCCAAAGAACACAACTGAGAACCAAGATAGAAAAGATGAATGGAGGGGCAGGAGATATAATTTAGTGACATAAGTACCTGCCTGGCAAGCGCAAAAAAACCAAATTCCATCCCCAGTGCTGCAAAAAAACAAAACAAAAAAAAAAACCCAGAAAAGATGAATGGGATGTCAGTCCTCCATAATGCTGTAGAACTGAAGGACTCAGTTTCCTAGAAGCTGCTAGCCCTGGAGCTCCAGTCATGTGAGATGATGTATTTCCACATTGTTTAAGCCAGTTGAGGCAGGATTCTTATTTCTTGTAGCCAAATATCTTTGTTAAATTCCTACCCTAAAAATAGGCATCAGATTTTCCTTCCAGCCAGGGATAGGGTGCTCCTGTTAGGGCTCAGTCAGAAGGGCTGGGCCGCGTTGTGGTGGTTCTGCATATAAATATGCAATCTAGGCTTTACGAAGGGGCTGTCTACAATTTAGAGCTGGTTCCACCCTCTCCACAGGGCTACTGCTGCAGCTTGAAGTCCACAAGCAGGGAGAGGGAAGAAAAGATGGATGTCAAGCAGTAGAGAGAAAGGACAAGCTAAACGCACAAGAAGGGCCCAGACTCTGGGTCTGTTCTCAGGCTGCGACCTCCAGGCCTTCAGGAGAAGCTGGTGCCCATTGTCCTAAGACCTATAAGGCCTTGTAGAAATGGAAGGAGGATCCAGGCAAAGGGGAAGCAGTGGGAGGCCGGCCATCCCTCCCCATCCACAAGGTGGTTCTGGTGACCCTGCCTGGCCACCAAATCTCAGGCAAAGAGATCCCTAAAGGCTTCCCTGCAGACATCCAGAAAAGAAGGGTCTAGAAACCCCTGTCAGACCAGCCCCATGCTGACATTTTACAGTGCTGCCTTTGTAACCATCTCCAAGGAGTGAGTCTTGGACAGAATTGGGGTGCTGAGGCAAGGAAGGAGAGGAGAGGAGACCTGGCAGAGGCAACCATGGGCAACTCCCCATGTCTCCAGGGAGTAGTTCTGTTGAGGGGGCTTCATACTGGAGTCAGGTGCTAGGTGGAATTGCGTGTATAAAGCACATGGGAAGGTGAGCTCTAACAAAACTGCAGAAAGAGAATGCTGGCTTACCCTCCTCTTTCCCGCAAAGAATAACTGACCTTTTGGGCCAGTAACAGGCCAACCCTTGGCAGAACATACTAAAGAAAAACACACTCATGCCTTCAGCATTTAGTGGGGCGCCTGCCCTGCCTCTGAATCACCACGCGCTGTTTATGTGCTTCCCTTCCTATGAAGTCCTGCACTCCTCTGCCCGTTCTCAACCAGCAACCTTCCTTAAGTACCTACTGTGTGCTGGGGGCAGTGGAGACAAGACACACATGACACGAACGGGGGTCACCCCTTAGGGAGGACCCTCCTTTCTTTGCCTGAGTCCCCCTCCTTCCAGAAACCTTCTCTGATGCCCCTGCCCACGCTGGTCTCTGCACGGCTGTAAGTGATTATCTGCAAGTGTGTGTGTAGACAGACCTGTCAGTTTTGTTTTTAATGAATGCTTTGTTTTTGTTGGTCCCATCTTCCCCCCAGCCCACAGAAGGACTTTGAAGGCCAGGTTTCTGCTTCCTGCGCCACTTGTAACTACACGCCATGGGACAGGCAGCTGTGCTCAAAGCGGAGATGCCGGCGAGGCATCCACAGATGACACGTGGCACTTTTGTGGGGCGTTGGGGACACAAACTGCCTTGCGCACAGCTCAGCACCTCTGCTCCTCATGCCCCATCCCGGTGGTACCAACTACACCATCAATGCGGGTCCTTCTTGTGCCATTTGACAAGGGAGTTGTGTGTGTATCGGGGTGGGTGAGATGGCTCAGGACACAGTGCCAGCTGTGACTCCTCCCCTCAGGCACACACTGGGCTCTGTCATTCCACCGACCCCGGGGTGTGGCACGGGCACCTTGGGGTGCACTTCCTAGGGGCTGCTTCTATGGTGGGTGCAGGGCTGCTCACGGCCCCCTAAACCTTCAGTGGTAGGAGTTGCCACTCATCTCATCTTTAGTAATAAAATCAATGCCTAAGGAACTTCTGGGGCTTAAATACCTTTCGAACACCAGAGTACGTGTTCGTAGCTAGTACAACATGGCCACTGAGATCTGAAGTGATACAAGCGAACATCTAGAACTCACTTTCCCTCACCTCTGAAAGTGGGCTGTGAGTGAGACGCCGGGCCCCCCTGTGGCCTTGGATGAGATACTTGGCCTTTCTGATCATGTCTTCTTCGGTGCAATACAGAATCATCAAGCAATGAAAAGCAAACCAAAAGAAGCGCTGACCTCCGAGGCCTGTTGTGAGGGTCAGATGAAGGCAAGAACACGCTTGTTCTCCACAACGCGAGCACGAAGTGGGCCCTGTAAGCACCAGCTTGCATTCTTATATTAGCGAGCCTTGTTATTCCCAGTCTCGTTCAACCAGTCTGGCCACAGCCCCCTCCCCAGGAAAGCCATCTTATCAGGACGTAGTTAGCAAGGACAAGCCTGGGTTCCAGGGCACCTCAGGCTCCCCCAGAAGCTTGCACCAGAGTGGTCCCTGCAGCCGCCAGTACACTGCCTGTGCGTGCAGCCGGCTGTAAACCCCAGACCCGTTCAGCTGCTCCACATATGCTCCATAAATGGGAATCCTTAGCCACGAGCCCCATAAACACATGCTCCTAGGCATGTTGCGCAGGGTGTGCTGGCTGTGTGGGATTCGCTCAGTCAAGCCCGTCAGCACAGACATGAAACAGCCATCGCTGTGTGTAAAAACCAGGATGCCCCTCAAAGAGCCTTGTGGGGCCAGGCTAGGGGCAGCTTCCCTCGGCTGCTTTCTCATTTCTCTCAGGGAACCAGTTAGGTCAGAAGAAGAAACACAGAGAGCTGCTCGGGCTTCCCTGTGGGGACATTTGAAAGTGATGATCTTCTTTGCATTTAGTAACACTTCCTTATTAGGTTCCCCATGCCCTCCAGCTAATCGAGGGAGCAGAGCCACTGTAAAGGGGCTGATGGTTCAGGCTTTGCAACACTGCAGCCATTCTGTCACAAACATGCACAATGCATTACGCTTGAGGAGAAAACTCAAGGAGCTGGGAGTTGTGTCAAGTGGAGAACAGTTTGGCTGACTCTCTCAGGCTGATGGCGCCACGGGTATGGGAAGACCCAGTACCAGGCCTGTGCTATAGGAACAGTGGAAGCAGGAGGAACCTGGGAACCCTGGCAAGGTGATGCAGAAGATAGGCAGATCCGAGGTCTGTCAATGACCCTGATGGCCACGTTGTTGCCCAGGTCTTTCTGCAGAAGATAGGGCTAATGCAGTCAGAGGCAATTCCATCCTTTGAGCCTCACCTTCTCCATCTGCAAAATGAAAAGGAACACAAGAAATCAGGAGTTGGAAGATGAAGTCTGTCTTGGCTGGGGTTATGCCGGGGACCTGCACAATGAGAGATTGTCATTGTCCCACCCTCTGCTGACTGCCCTTTGGAGTGTTGCTGGGGAACAACCCTCACTGTGGGATTCTGGAAGCCATGACTTACTAAGAATCAAGGTCTGAGCTTGAGGCTACCAGGGCCAACTCCCAACAAATCCTTGGCTATCTTCCAAGGGATAGGGAAGGACAGGGGGTCCAAAGATCAGAGGAACAGAAAGAGGAAGAGAAAGAAAGAGGGGGCAGGGAGAAGAAGGAACAGAGAGGAGGCGACTGGGCCAGCTGGCGAGAGGGAGCAGAGCCAGGGCAGAGGATCCCCTCAGCTTCCTCCCAGCAGGAGCACACCCTGGGTGCAGCCCAGCTCCTGAGGGAGGGATAGCGCTGCCACTTCCCCTTCTGCCAGTGAGGTGCCCAGGCCTCAGGGATCTCCCTGTGGGTCACTCACATGGCCTCCACTGGATAAGTGAGCAGTGGCCCAGGGCAGGGCTGCTGTCCTCCTCGAGCTGGGTATTGACTCGAGCGTCTCGGTTTACTCAGCATCACTGGGTCAGTCCCAGGATTCCGGGAGCTGAAGAAGGTGCTGCTCCTGCCCTCTCCCACCCGTGATCCCGCCTGGATCCCCTGCGCAAACAAGCACACTGTATTTGTCTATCTTGGGCCTTTGTCAAAGTGCACCCCTTGACTGTTCTGTGTCTCTTCTTGCGTGCTCTTTGGTGGGTGAGGATGGTGAGGGTCGGGTATCCAAGGGGGAGGCTCATACTGCAAGAAAGAGCGTCAGCTCCAAGGAGGCCAGTGACAGATACACTAAGCAGGCAGCCAGGGGTGGACTCACACAGGTAGCTCATAATAACGGATTAGATCAACAGCTAAAAGCAAAGCAGCTAAAGCCAGCCGGCCATCTGGTCCCTGAGCCCGAGCTGCAGGGCTGTACAGCGCCTCCCCTGGTAGGCCCTATGAACTGCACCAGGCAAACTCCAGGCAGCCCACAAGGCCAGCCTCTCTAGCTCCCTGTGGCCCTGCACAAATTGTGACAATGACCCAAAGCAGAGAGACCCTCTCCTTGCAAAGAGAAATTCCTTATATGGGTTTGACCCACTTTCGGAGCTGTCTGTATTTCTCTGCCCAGACGACACCCCACGCTGGCCTTGTGGAGGGAACCCTCTTGGAGAATTCTTGGCAGCACCCTTTCCTGTTCTCCCGCTTTTCCCCTTTATACTTTAGGCCACTGAGGCGTTTCTAAGAGGATCTGTTGCTCCTTTTGAGTCTTTAGTAGTTTGCTCTTTTTTCCTACGCTGCTGCCCTAGCGAATTGTGCAGAATGAACTGAGCTCAGAAAGCGGAGCGGGTGGGGGGCCAGGCTGTCATCTTCCGAACCCGGGGCTGGAAACCGGCCCCTCCCTGCCACCTCCTACCTGCTGTCGTCTGACATTTCCACATTTTTCTCCGTTCTCCTGCTCACCTCACGCCCCCCGCCCCCCGTGCCCCCAGCCCAGGCTTTATGTTTTGCTTATTATCTCTTTAAATAGCAGAGCCTTCCTTAAGAGAGGACAAAGAAAGCAAAGGCCTTTTAAAGAACGTTTATGGAGGGCATTTGTGAACTTTACAAACATTAAAAAAAAAACAAGTGTGAAAGGGTTTTTCAAGGAAAGAACATGCTTCTGCAATTTGCTGGAAGTTTTCCCTTGTGTTCCAGAAAAGCAGCCTCCCCATTACTCACCAGGGAGGCACGCAGGCCGGGAGAGGGGAGGGGCATCTGCGAATGGAAACAGGCCTCCCCCGCCACGTCCATGTGTAAACTGCGCTTAATAATCAAATTGCAAAAACAC
This sequence comes from Tympanoctomys barrerae, assembly GCA_002564285.1. NCBI lineage: Eukaryota > Metazoa > Chordata > Mammalia > Rodentia > Octodontidae > Tympanoctomys > Tympanoctomys barrerae. The sequence goes on along the minus strand of NDGN011551838.1, from coordinate 1,074 downwards.
ACAATTGAAATTAAAACGTTTTCCAAATGGGCCGCAGCCCTGAAGCCAGACTTCATGGGGCCGCGGCAGGGGGAATTTGTAGCTTTCCCTAATTGGGATCCAGGCAAAACCTTAATGGGAGAAGCAGATTGTGGTGTGAGCAGGAGGACACCGAGGAGCCCTCCAGGGACAGCTGGTCCTCCTGAAGTGCTACCTGCCTGCTGGTACCCCTCTCCGGCCCTCTTCCAGATGGCAGAGGACCCTTGCTCAGCCCTGGATCTGCGCTCATTCATTCACTCTCTTCTTTGTTTACTCTCTCAGCCCCACCCGAATGTCGACTGGCCATCTCTTCTCCAATCTTAAGGCAAAAGGAGAAAAAAATACAACTAAAAGCTTCTCTTGACCCCGCTTTCCTGTTGGCTGCAACCCCATCGTTCGGTTGTCTTTACTCACTGTTTCCAGTTGCTCCCGGATCTGTCTGTCCTACACCCATCTGATCTGGCTTTTGCCCACCTTACTGCACCACAACTGCAGTGTCAAAGTCAAGGGTGGCCCAGACACCTGGGGGAAACCCCATCCAGTGCCTCCACCCACCACCTCAGGTGACCCGGGATCCTCCCCCTGCTGGAGATACTTCCAGAGTGCTGTGCTTTGGGAACTCTGCTCCTCTACCCAAGCTAGTCCCTCATGAGCCCTCTGCTGGAGTCCTTTTCCTCCCAACCTCCTGCCTCGGCATGCCCTGGTGCTCACCCCTCTGACCTTTTCTTTATACTCTTGCCTTCAGTGATCTCATGCAGTTTTATGGCTTTGAAATCATCTCACACAGTGAGGATTCCAAAATTTGGACATCCATTCCTAGCTTCTCCCCTGAACTTCAGACTGACAGAGCCAACTTCCTGCTCAGTATCTCCACTTGGACATTACAAAGATACTCCAAATCTATCATGAGAATGGAGTTAAGTCCAAAGTCCTTACAGGGGCACCCCAAGCCCTGCTCATTCTACCCACACTACAGCACTACAGTGCATTCCCTTCTCCAGGCCCCATGGGGACTTCACATTATATATATATATATATATATATATATATATATAT
>NDGN011551835.1:4813-20653 GCA_002564285.1 Tympanoctomys barrerae | reverse complement strand
ATCTACAAAGTTTGGATTTATCCAGCTGTGCCTGGTTTGGGTCTGGCTGCTGTGCTCAGCTCTGTCCTGCTACTGCCCTTGTGGGTGAACTTATTATGACCCTCCTGCAAGATGTTCTGCTCTTGGATTAGCTGGGTGGCTCTATCTTCTGCACTCTCTGCAGGGATTGTAGCTGCAGGGTTTCACCCCAGGATTGTATGCCAGGCCTGAGCTGAGCCTGGAGGGGACAAGGTGGATTAGGGGGGAGATGCAGCTCTCCCACACACTCACCGGGCCTGGGCTAGGACTGGATCAGGGGGTTCCCAGAACGCAGCAGAAATTCCTACTGGGCGGGCAGGGTGGGGGAGATACTGCGGAGTGGTGGGTGACATCCCGAGTGTGTGGAAGAGGGTCTCATCCACGCTGCGCCTAGGCTGGGACCAGTAGTAGGTCCCACCGGCACAAGGTAGCGGGAAGTTCTTCCACATACTCACCGGTCCTGGGCTAGGACTCTATTAACCTGTTTTGAAACCGTCTCATTGCTACTTCTTTCTGAATAAAATTATTTAAAAAGAACATAAATTTTTAAAGTATAAAATTATAAAGCTGTACATTAAATGATTATACTAAATTAAACAACACCCTGTTCTATGTGTGGTCTCAGATTATGGTAAACCTAAAATAAATTCATTTTAAAATAAAAAATAGATAAAAAATCTAAGAAAATATGCATAAGAAGAGATTTTGTCAATGCTTTTGTATATGCATTGGTCAATCACACAAGGTTAGGTATAAGAAGTATGAGAACTCAATATTATCATTATAATCTTTTATAAATAAAAAAAATTCTAAAAGCAAAATTTATTCAAAAAGGAAACAATTATATCCATTCCCTTAAAAAAGATTTAATTTGTTTAAAATTTCAAGGTTATGCATATTCATAAGCATATTTAATTAACATTATTTATTATTAGGATTATTTGATATTTGGGGTTTTCATTGATATTTATTTTGACATTTTTCCTCTTTGAAATATCTTTATTTCCTAATTAAAATAAAGTGAATCAGAAAGCTTTAATCAGCCATCAGGTGGCTTTCATATTTCAATAACTCCCTAATACATATCACTATATTTCTCAAAAAAAGCCTAACAATATTTATGAAACATGAAAAATATTCTCACCTTGCTATCTGAAATATGTGGATATGTGGAATGTTTATTTTTGTGCTTAAAAGTTAAGTTGAGTGCCATTTTTGTTAAAAATCCCAGACATACATGGAACAGAATTTGCTGTTTTTCTATAAAAATTAGACCAGTATTAGTGGGAAAACTGCTCATTTTGATATACTATAAATGTTTTTCAATGAATCTCTTTGTGTCTTATAATATTACTTGGTATTTTAATAGCCTTATGAAACAGTAAATTCTTCACATTGGCAAATAGTAAAGGAGAAAATGGTCTTTTATATTCTCAGGGATGCTTGTTTTTATGGGCAATAGAGGTGGGACTATAAGGGACAGTTTCGTCTATGCAAATGGCAGTGATGATGAAATTAGTGCGCTGATGCTTTTCAGATAATGGTGCTGCAGGTGCTGTGAGTACTTTTGGTGATTGTGTCATTATTAATGACTGATTTGGGGATCAGTAGTGCTTGTGGTACAATTAAAAATGCTAAACAAAATGAGAAACAGTTCTACAAATGCTTCCAACCATGTAGCCTAAAAATACTAAAAAAATTAGCCTTGTAAAGTAGCTCTCAGAGCATAATTAGTGAGATTTATAAGGATTTATAAACTTAGGCTTTTGAAATTCCTCACTCTTGTATTGGCTTCAGTGGACTTCACTTCTAATGAGCTTTATAATGAGCATTCAGACTCCAGAGCCAATTTCATGGGTTCATGTTTGCTGGGTTGCCTCTAGCATCAGTAGGGCCTTGGTTTACTATTCCACTGAAGGACTATGGAAATAAAAATTTATCATCTGCAATATTCTTTAAACTGCCTTTAGCTCCATTTTTTAGTTTAGCACAGGTACTTTGCATTCAAGAAGAGAACTGTGCCACTAAGTTCTTTCTCATAGTTAAAATTTAATTCAGCCTAAAGAATCTTCCAGTATGCAGGGATATAAACAATCATGTAGTTATTCAAATATAAGGGATAATATTTGGCATTTTTTATTTTAAAAAGAAAGCAAATAATCAATAAAAGTGATACAGAATTTCAAAACATAATAGGAAATTAACAATGGTTTTTACATTGCATATTGCATTCTTCAAGGCAATTGTTCAAATCTTACAAGATTTAGCCATGAAAAACTGATCAAATAATAGCAGCATAAACAATTCTTTTCAATGAACTAACAAAAGTTAATAGTATAAGTATCTTAGCTGTTTTGTGTATATATGTATATATATATATTTTTTTTTCCCTTTATCCATGAAAGTTGTTCTTTCCTTTTGAGTTTCTTTCCCTTTCACAATATCTATTGTGTATATTTGATCTTTTTAGTTTTTAAATTCTTTATCATTCACTTATTTACACTCGGGAGATAATATGATGTTTACACATTTTGGTCTCACTTATCTTGCTTATGAGTTCGACAATCTTAAATATTTTTTACATTTAATTAGGTGGAAAAGATATGTTCACTACAGGACACGAATTTAAATGGTAAACACAATGATAAAAGAAAGGGTAAATAAAACAAACATCGAGATGAAAACTTAGTAACCTAAACTGTGAAAAACCCACATATCACTGAAATGTGTAAATGTTTTAAAACTTCCTTGTTCCAGCAGTAAGGATGTTTTTCTTTAATTTCAACTGTCATACAAACCTTCCTAGGCATTGTTTTTCTGATGATTTGTAACATATTTTGATTTAAAATAAATTAAACGCAATAGCCAACTGATTGTAGATGATTCTCTTATTTGTAAATTTAACTAAACTCAAATAAATTATATTTTGTACATTGCATTACAGTGAGAGATGTAAACTAACCACCAAAATTCACATCATCTTGTATTCTCAAAGAATTATGGAGGCAAAATCTGTGTTACTTAACTTTATTAGTTTTTTTTTTTAATCTCCAAATTTTTCCTATGGATTGAAGCCAGGAGAATTACTCAGAATTTCTCAATTCTAAAATTTCCCCTTTTAAAAAGTATTCATGGTAGAAAGAAGAGAAAGGTCCGTTTCCAGTTGAAGGTACATTTTCTAGGGAATATACTGTTGAACTCATTGATGTGTCATGAAAGTGTCTACTTGCATTGAAATTTTTTGAGAAAACTGACTCAATTTCTCTAGAGGTCTGCTACCTCTGGTCAAGGATGTGCTGAATGTTGAAATATTTGAGGCAAGTAGTAATTTCTTATGTAATCACAAATGTAACAATCTCCATATAGTAACTAAGCATATATCAGTTTCCATTGCTTTTATTGTAAGTGCTATATGATAGTAACTACTTTCATTCTTAGAAACAGGAAGAACATTTAAGTTGATTTGACTTATTAGCTCAAATGTGACTCCTATTTGTATTAGGAGATTTTTCCAATGCATGATTATTATGGAAAACATTATGAAACCAAAAGAATTTCTGGGAACAGATTGGTTATTGTCACAATTTCTATATTTTCATAATCAATGTCTGGATATGTTTTGCTTTGATATTATTATTTGGTTGGAAAATGATGCTAAAATATTAAGTGTTTCTTTTGCTTAAATGGCTGCCAGGCATTAAGCAATGTTTAGAAAGCACTTCCTTTAGAAAAAAAAAATTCAACCATGCTCAAGTAATTATTACTACAAAAGGAAGAACACTAGTTTCATTACATCCTGGAGAAAACACATCCACAAATCAAATTGTATCTTAGAAAAGCACTACAGTTGTGGAGAAAGTAGAGTTCACCCTCATTTGTGGGGGTGACATGCACAAGACATGCACTATGGTGTCCTTCAGGCTAAAGGTAACCTTTAGTTTTATAGAAAAACTCATTAGGAAGGTACCTGGAGTGACAGATTTTCTAAATAAGTAAGAATAGTAAATTTGTGTCATCTAATCTCTTAAGAGAGATTTCAGGAATTTAGAAAATGGAATTTCTCTGAGGCCATCAACAGTTTATCCAAATGAGAAACTGTCCACTTGGATCAACTGCCCTATGCTTTCATGGAATAACTACTTCCTAAGAAAGACCAGAGATTTTGAAAAGTGTTTTTCAACAGAAAATTGCTTCAAGCCCTGAAACAGAAAATCAAGGTCTTCACCCACCTGCACACCCTTACAGAAACTGTACTCTAGTTAAGGGTAATGCCATTTTCTCCTCTTTGAAGGCTTTGGAAATGGATGTCACATCCCTGCATACATTAATCTCTTCTTGTAAAAAAATCAGAAGGAATCTGTAACTTCCTAAGGATATAATGTGTCACCTATAGGAGAGAAAAGGATTGAAAACAATGTCATTGCTTATATATCAATTAATTTAGGTAGACATTTTAGAAATAGAAAAAAAAAAAAAAAAAGATGATACCTCAGCAGTGACCAAAGTCCAACCCTCTGAGTTCTGGGGCAGTCAACAGCATCTGTGGCAGTTTGTGTAGATGATAAATGAGGGAAAGTTGCTGTGCATTACAATTACTATAGTTTCTGAGACTGTTTTCATATTGCTATTTATGAAACATCAAGAATACATTTTCTTCTCAAAATTGCTCTTACATACTAAAAACCATGATAGCTTGTATAGTGCATTAAACAGAAGGCTGTTTGGAATATGAAAGGGGATACTATGCCCTGTGCCAGGCACTCAGTGACGTGTCAGCATGGAAACATGAGCTTCTTCCCGATATGAACTTAAGGATGAGAGGGTGAGGGACAGAAACAAGCCCCAAGCACAGAGCTGTGACATGGGACACCACATCGTAGCAGGTACTGAAAAATTCAGTTGGTGGGAAATAGCAGAGGGCTTTGGTTTAAGATTTTGCTAAATTGGATTTGAGTTAAATTCTCTTTCTCAGCCTTTAATCCCTCATTTTTAGAAGAGCCACAAATGTCACATGGGTCATTGCTTGTATCATGTCCATAAATATTGCTCAAAAAATATTTTATTGTGAGCATTTGTGTCAATTGATGAAGAGGTAAAAATCAGGAATTATAGGTAAACTACATGATTTTGCCTTCAATAAGTATCAGAAATGGAAGGTGGCAGTGTAATGTTTCTATTTATTTATCTTTTCACTCACTGACAGTGAAATAAGAGGAAATATAAATATATGAAATGAAATAATAGAAGTTTCAGCAAGTGATAAGTTCTATGTAAAAAAATGATGGAGTAAAGTTATCCCAAATAAGTAGATGTATATTTTATATTACATAGAACTCCTAAGAGGTGATAACTAAGCAGAGTCTGGGGGACAGTAAGGGCTCATTGAACAATAATCGAAGAAACACTTTCCATTAAGAAGGAACAAGGTTATGGAGGTGAAATGGTCTTAGTTTATTCAAGTAGCAGCATGAATAATAGTGTAAAAAATGAGAGGATAAAAGTGAAAGTGCTAAACAAAATAGCCAAGAAAACTGGGAACATTATCCGCCTTCTTACCATGAAAAAAAGTCCAGCAAACAACCAACTGCCAAAGCAATGGTACAGAAACAAAACATGTCTAAAATTAAAACTAATTACATGGATCCAAAACCATGAAAAAAGGAAGTGAAAAAAATATCCATTAAAGAAAAATGTAATCTATTTTGTTAATCTATATCTAGTATCTAGCCTGGGCAGAATCTGGGTTGAACAAATATCCAAACATTTCTGTTTTATAGGATGTTTTAAAAGATGGAGATTTAAAAATTCGTTATTTCTTGATAAGTTGACACACCAGCATCTCAAACAAGTGAATCAGGACAAGTTTTTGGCATCTTCATGGTAAAGGGTGAATTGCTTGAAGTTTTCAGTTCATTTAGAGTCAAATAGGAGATAGCTCAGTATAATAGGTGCTTGCTATGCAAGCACAAGGTCCTGAGTTCAATCCCTGAGTACGACAAGAGAAAAAAATCTCAAATAGAGTTCAGATAGCTCAATTACTAGAACCTTGCTTATAAATCATCTTTTAGTACACTATAATGGAATTCCAGTTATGAAACTAGGAAAGAGTCATACTGGCATAGTCAGGTGCAGAAAGATAACAATTTTAAAGAAAAAGATTTTTTTGTTTTATTTTTATTTATTTATTTTTTGGTGGTACCAAGGATTGAACTCAGGCTCTTGCACTTGCCAAGGAAGTGTTTATTTTACTGAGCTGTCTCCCCAGCCCCTAAGAAAAAGATCAAGTATGATCTGCCTCCTGAAGTTCTTTCCTGACTGACTTGTGGGATGTACAGAGCAAGGTGCCTGGAGAGTTATAAATACCCAAAGAAGATACTTTGGACCTTGAAAAGGAGGAGAAAGATCTGACTCATGGTTTATGAAAATACATATTTTTAAACTTTTTTTAGATAGTTAGGGCCAGGGAGATGGCTCAGTGGAGTAAGTGCTTCTCTGGCAAGCTCGAGGGTCTAAGTTCAATCCCCAGTTCCACCAAAAAATAAATAAAGTGTCAGATACTTATACAACTTTTTCTATAGTGGTGATATTTTTCTGTGTTTATTGAAAGAAACACTATCCTCCTCATAAAATTAAAAAAAAAAACACTTCTTAATCTCTACCAACTTGAAAGTAATGGAAATACTTTTGTGTTTAGAGTTTGTGCTAATAGACAATAATGAAAGGCAACTTCCCCAAAAACTTTTGGGCTCTATATACAAAAATTTTTGTAGTTAAAAACACTTTCAATTTTGGGAAACAATGTAGCAATTGAATTTTTAGTATTATTGTTTTTAACCTCTGATACAAAACTTGCAATCATTACTTCGGGTCATCATGAAGTCCTATTTCATTCATTCTTCATTTCTTTAAATGCATTATTACAGTGACCCAATATGTCATTCCTAATTCTCTAAAACGTCTTTAATATTTGCTCCTAATCTTTTTAAAATGCACTTTGGTTCATGTTCTCACTATGTAGCTTGGACTCCTAGTGATCTTCCTGTTTTCAGTCTCCCAAGCCCTGGGATTACAGGCATGTGGCACCAGGCCAGGTCTCAGTGTTTGGTTTAGCGCAACCCAGGGGCAGGACCAGCATGGCATGTGATGCTGGGGATCCCCCAGTCCCTGCACTTGTCTAAGCAGGCTCTTAATCTGCTGAGCTGTCTCACTGGCCTATATTTGCTTCTAAATTTTTATTGTTCTATTAAAATCTTTTCTTTGACCTGCATATTTCTTTTCTTTTCTTTTCTTTTCTTTTTTTCTTTTTTGCAGTACTGGGGATTGAACTCAGGATCCTGAGCTTGCCAGGCAAGTACTTATTCTACTGAGCTATCTCCCTGGCCCCAACTTGCATATTTCTGATCTGACAAACTATGGTATGTGCCCCAAAATTATACCTATAGCATATTTGTTTATACAATGTCTATTCCATTTCACAAATCTTTATAAATATTACAATCTTGTGATTTCTTCTACATGAGAAGTTTTCTTGTAATTTATTCTAATGCCTCTAACTGAATAGTGGATTGAAAAATGATTTCCTAAAGACATCTAGTCCCTACACCTGTGAACATGTGGTACTGAATGGCCAGGGCTCTTGTAGCTATGATTAAGATGAATCACAGCTCAAAGGGAATTTTTTCAAGATTCCTGTGTGTGTTCAATCTAGTCTCCTGAGCCCAGTATGGAGAATGAAGAAAAACAGAGAATTTTAAAAATGGAAAATCTTCTGTAGATAAAGGATTTGGAACATCATTGCTGATGCTATAATATGGAGCCCACATGCACAGATCAAATGAGGATTTTGGAAGCAAAACGTAGGCCCCAACTGTCTGCAAGAAAACTGGCTCCTGGATCATGTAACACAGTAGACAGGATTATGCCTATCAAGCACAGGGAGTTTGGAAGTAGCTTTCACTTCAGAACTTCTAGATAAAAGTCCTAAACTACAGTTCTCTATCTTGTGAGAGTCACAGTAAAGGATCTGTCAAACACAACCAAACTTTTGACTTATAAAACTATGGAATCATAATTTTTTTTTAATTGCTAAGTGTGTGACAATTCATTCCAACAGCAATAAGGATAAAGAATAGATTTACTGTTTTAAATATCTGAATTATTAAAAAAAGATAAAAGATAAAGACTAACCAATGAAGAAGAAATTTAATAAGAACTAGAGTGCTGTATGTAAATCTCCTGCATTGGGAGCAACCCTCAGTAGTAGTCTTCATTCATAGTGCCTTTCCAAAGGAAATTTGTTCGAATGTGAACATTTATTCTGTTTTCAGTAGTAACAAGTGTGAAGAGGTTGAGAAGTCTACACCTCCACTTTTGTTCAGTTACTGTCAATAAGTAAGTCATTGCCAAGGGATTTCACTTCTCACTTTTCAACAGGAATAAAAGTGTTAGAAACTTAGCCAATAAGCACTGTTTTCATTCCAAATAAAAGCATTAGAAAATCTCTTGTTTCTGCCGGAAGTTCCTCTACTACAACGTGTTGGTTTATCTCTTTGAGAACTTCAAAGATCATGATAAAATAAGTGCAAAATTCCATTTCAGAAGGCTGTTCCTTTTAATGTTGGGTTGTCCTACCATTTTACCACCTTCTGCCTGAAGGATCCAGTTTCACTTCTTAAATGATACCACTGTAATGGGTAAAACAACAAAAATAACAGAAGCAACCCAAGAATATGTCTAATTATTTTTGAGTTTAGGGAAATATTTAAAAATAAGGAAAAATGGATTTTGCCAACAAATGAAGTGATTTTGAAAAAAAAGTTTTGGCATTCTGTCAAAGCCTAATTTGCCATGTTCCTTTATGCAACATGGCCCATTCTTTCCACAGCTGAAAAATATTTTTTTCTAGTATGGCAATTATTCTTTTATACACGTTAGTCAAACCATTTCCTCTTGCAATGTCTCTGAAATGACTCAGATAATTAAAAACATCAATAATTGCTTTAGAATTATTCAGGGTATGGAAATATACAGCATAAGACTCATTTAACTTATATTTTGTAGTCTCCATATTTTATTATAAAATGTCTCTGAAAGTGGCTGGTGATAAAATTATACTATCATAAATGGGTAACTATAATTTCATAAACACTTGTTTTCTAGAATGTTTATAGTTCATTAAGAAATGAAGGTTTCTAGAAACACTAAGATTAAGAGCTCTATCTTGTCTGTAATTTTCTTGTACCATTATATAACTTTTTATTATTTAGTTTGTTCATTCATACATATGACACATTCAGTATTTATTATATGTTAGATATAGTTCTAAATTCTGGAGCTATGCTGACTATGTGCTCTTATCTTTACTGAAGTCCATCAGTCATCATGGAATATGTAAAGGGCTTTTAAAGGCTTATGTGTTTATTTCATATTCCAAGTTATGACAATATTATGTCAATCTTTAAATGATAAAATTGTTATCTTCATCTCCCTTAAAAATTCTTGTTACAAAAACTAAATAAAGCATGCATTAAAAGCTAGTCTAGAGTATGGTATGAACAAATTAGAAATGGCTTAACTCAAATGAGCAAATATTATTTTTTTCTCATATTGCTGCCAGAAAATGAGAGACAGGAAAATGTTAAGTAACTATCCTGAGGTCACTCAGTGAGACCTAGTTGAGTCTGGGCTCTAACTCAGAAGTTCCCTGTTCCCTGCGGTTCAGCCACAAGTTCACAGCCACTGGCTCATCGAAGCTTCCGGAACAGAGGAGATTTCCAGTAAGCCCTAGAGAGCGTTTGGCTGCCATATCAACGCAGTGCCTACAGAACCTAGGGTACACGCAAGGTCAGGAACCATGACTTCTTATTGCTTTAATCTTTGCAGTCACAAGGAGAAAATTCATATCAAGTAAGTCTTGCCAAAAGAAAGACAGATAAAAGGGGAAACTACTGTGGTCTAATTGCTATGGATGAAAATTCAGCCTGGGAAAATTAACTTTTTTTCCCAATAGAAGTCATGAAATTAAATTTAGCACTCCTGGAAACAGGATTCTGACAAATATTTTTTTCTTTTGCACAAATGCAAAATGAAGAAGTACCAAACTCCAAGTGAAAATTAGAGCCAGGCCAGGGAAAGGCTGTAACCCAGGAGGCCTAAAGGCTGAAAATGTCATAGACTTAAACAATTAAGTCTGGGAGCTTGAAGACAAATCAACTTGGACCCAGGTACAGTGAGCTCTGTTCCAAAACTCTAGCCCACAAAATGCAGGGTTCTCTGCCTTGATGGATTACAGTGAGCTTGGGTGGGCTCAGAACTTGTGAGAGGAAAACAAAATTAAATGCTTTTAAATCAACTCAAGCAGTTGGATTGCTAACATTCAACACATGAGAGTAATAATACTTAGAACTTACAAAGCAAAAAAATAAGGCACATCTCCAGACGACCCAGTTCTACAAGACGAACAGACTCAAGGTGGAAATCCCTGAACTGCCGCCGTGACGTTAAGAGAAATGTAGCAAACATCCGTTTCCAGGGTGAGATGTGAATGTTCACGGAGCACCACCCGCCAGGCCTTACTCCCACTATGCAGACATCCGATGGGGAGAGGGCTTCCATTCACCACGTATGTAAAATCAGTGTGTCTTGTGTTTACTCACCACAGCTTTTGTCCTGATGTAGCAACCATGTATAAGGCCAAAAGAAGTGCTTTCTGTCTTCAAACAATTTACACATAAATCACATAATTAACTGGTTAGGGAAAGAGATGTAAATAATGTGTTCTTCCTTTCCCTCCTCCTTCCTTGCTCCTTCCTTTCTCTTATTTTCCTCTTTTCTATCTTCCTTCTTTTTTTTTCCTTTAATCCCTCTCTACTCTCTCCTTCTTTCGTTTAATCTTTCATTTCCTTGTGTTCTTCATGGGCCAATAAAGTTTTTAACTAGTTTTGAACAGTTCTAATTTCAACCAAAATGACTAAAATAATGAAAAGAATAACCAACACTGCCAGATTTGGCCTTGGAAAATATTTGATTATTCCATATCCTAATCAGTTGTTGAGAGTACAGGAAACAGGTGTTTTTAAAACTAATAATAATTTGGTACGACCTCACACAGGGCCCCACTGTAGTAGCCACTGAAGTTGAAAACAAAGTTGGCCCATAAAATGTAATATGAAATTTAGAAATTTGACCTAAAATTATATATATATATATATATATATATATATATATATATGGAAAAAAATGAGTGTTACAATTATTATGCTTTGTTGTTTTTCCTTAGGCTTTTCAATGGTTTGGACAACATATATTCAGAAAAAAAATTAACTACTTAAATTAAGCAATGTCATACATAGATGTTATCTGTGTGAATAAGTTTGCTTATCCACATAATTAAATAAAATTGTATCTTAATTAGATAAGATCTTTTATTAGTAAAAATTATAGGTATTAAAGTGGAAGGCTACTTGTCATACATTAAGTATGGAATAAACAGAAATGAGAGATTCCAAAAATTACACAAACCCATGCCCACATACACACTATCTTTTGTGTAATAAAATGAAGAAAAAAATTTTACTTGTGTAACTGTACCCTGAAAAGATACATGAGGCATAAGAAATTTTGCCTTTCAGGACATAAATTGAAAAAAAGAAAAGGAAAGAAAATAAAGAAAAATGCCTTTCACTTAAAGTTTTGAAATTATGAAATTTAAAAACATTTTTAATAGTAGTTCTGACTAGATATTGCCACAAAATGTTTTTCTCTTTATAACTACACCAGTCATCTTAAACCTAAGATGGTCTTTGTTGCTAAACACTAACTGTGGTTTTAGTATGATGGCGGCCAAAGACTAACAAAAACCCTGGGGTTTGCTTTACACTTCAGAGTCACAAGTCCTGATGGCTGGCAAGGTTTTTAACCTCCCTTGAGTGCATGTTAGAATGGGCTTAGCTCAGACCGGATGTGGCACTGTTTGACGACAGTTGAATGTTTTATGGATCATCATGTATCCAAAAACCAGGCACATGTTAGCATTTCTTAATGTTGGCAATTTTATTTTTGAAAATTACTGAATACTGAAGACACAGCAATACCTCTGAAAATCCCCCAAACTCATGTTTATGGAGCAGTTTCTGAAAAAAAAATAAAAGGAAGCATAATTGAGAGTCACATGGATTTCATAGGGCATTGGTCATAGCCTTTACTGTGATTATAGTGGTAAAAGACAATATAGACACTTTTATTAATTCTAAATTTGGTGGTGGCTAATTAAGCATGACTAATGATTATTAAGGGAATCCTTGTTCTTTGGATAGTAATTCTTTATTTCTTAAATAACATTGAAACAAAAGTTTCTCTGAATAAACATTTTGAACACCAGTTTGCTTTATTTCATGTACCGTAAACATTCTTCAAGAGAAGTATCTTTGTAAAAATTTTCCCAGTTAGATGAAAGGATTTATCTTAAAATGTCAATCTTAAATTTTAGTAAATATCCACATCATTTTTTCATTTGTTTTGCATCACGTAAACACTTTATAATTACTGAATGCAAAACGAACCACGGAATTCTACATCCAACTTCAAAAAAAGACAAACCATGGAAATACCCCTGCAGTATAGCTATGCAGAGTATTCCTTTTGAATAATAAATGTTTCTATTCACATAATGGTATTTTTCTTTGAAAAGCAGGGCAGCTTCCAATTTTTAATATTGGGAAATATTTGAGTTATTTGCTTATTTATTTCAGCAGAGTGAAAATGAAAACACTATATTTGGATGTTAATACTAAAAGAAAAATCTGTTCATCATGGGCTGCCATGAGTAATGCAAACTTCACAAGTAAATCTTTCTTATAACTTGATGATTTTGTCCTAATTGCCTTTCCTTTGGTAGCTTGCAACATGGAGCATGACTTTAAAGAGATATCAAGACATGTGTTTCCTTTCTGTTTTCATAAGTAGTTTTTTTCTATTTACCTATATTAAGAAATGTAGATTATCCTGTGTCAGCCTAATTATTTCAGCTCACTTCTGAGTCCTTATATTTTTAATGTTGTGTCTATATATAGCTTAAAAGATTTCCCTAATACTATAAACAGATACATCTAAATAATGGTCTTAAAGACATTAGAAAGATTCAGCATTTTAATATATAAACATTTATTGTGTTTTAGAAGAGTTGTGATATTAAAGAAACTTTTGTGGGCAGTGGAGGATATTGCCATAAGTTGATCTATGTTCAGTTACTTCTAGACAAGTTTCCAGCTGCAATTGAAATCATATCTTTATGAATGGTATTATTTCTCTTGATATTGTGATTGCCCATTGTTACTTTCTCCCTTTAACAACTTGAAAAGTTAAAAATAAATAGTGTGTAAAATGTTAATTCCTTTGGATGTATTTAAAAGTCACATAGGGCCAGGTATGGTGGCCCATTCTTGTAATCCCAGCACTTGGGAAACTGAGACAGCAGGATTACTGTGAATATGAGACCAGCTTGGGCTACAAAGTGAGTCTGAAGCCAGCCTGAACTGCATAAAGAAACCCTGTCTCAAAAAGACAATAATAGGGTTGACAAGATAACTCAACAGACTTAAGCACCTGCTTAGGCAAACTTGGGCAAGTGTAGGGACTGCAGTTTGTTCCCTGGCATCACCACATGCCACCCCAGTCCCACTACCAGGGCAGGCTGAGCAAGCAAGAGTCCTTCATGGTAGTGCTTACCTGTAATCCCAGCACTAGGGAGGCTGAAAACAGGAGGATCACTGAGTCCAAGCTGCATAGTGAGACCCTGTAACAACCAAATACATTTTTAAAAGACAACAGTAACAGTGATAATAGTAATAGTAATAATAATGATCATGTATTATTTTATTCCTATTGAATTCACTGAACTTATTCCCTAGGTTCCTATGACAACAACCTTGCTAGATTTAGTCATTAATTCTGTGTTTTGGTTCTTACTTTGGAGACAAGCTTTGCCACCATACCTAGAATTTTTTTATCTCATCTTCTCCCAAACTACAATTTTACAGTGTTCATCTGACACTAAAGCAAACAGACCCCAAACTGCCACACTCCTTAACTTCCCTCTTCTTATATATAGGCTCACTCTGGGGCCCAGAAGCTCCATTCATGAGAACTAGATACACCTCTGCTTCTTCTTAGCTGGATCTATCTCTGGTTCTCCTGATCTCTTTTAGGTTCTGTTGAGCTTGCCTGTACTCATATATTGAAGATCAATTAGCAGGTTGTTTTATGGTTTGACTATCAAAGAGCATCCCAGTTATCATGTATGTGACAAGTGAATAGATCATGGTGATGCTCTACTGGATACACACACTAAGTGGAACAGCTAAATGTGTAGTTAGGACAAGGACCTGGTGGGAGGTTCCTCCCTAGAAGAATGACCTGGAAGGATTGCTCCAGTTCTTGGTTCCATTCTGCTTCCCAGGTGCAATGGGTCAGAAAATTTCTGCTCTACCATGTTCCTGAGCCATCTCCTTTCACTTTGGAGCCAGCTGACTGCTGGATGAAGCTGTGAGTGAAAATAAACCTCTATTGGCTTGCACTGTAGGAGTCAGGCATTGTTTCCAAGGACTGAAAAGTGAGAAAGACAAGAGTTTGCACCCTGACATTTGGTTGGCTCAACTGGGCTACAGCGAGGTAATAATTCATCATGTTAACATAGGCTTCACTGATGGTGGACACTTGAGGGGGCAAAATACCATATGAAAGTTCCTTGCAAGATTGCTTGTACCATATGTGGTGAGATTCCATTCATAGCAACCCACTTGGTGAACCCTGATTAAAGAGCTGGAGGAGTAAACTCACTCTGTCTCCTTTTGAGATAGTCTACATTAGCACATTTACAATAAAAGGAATTTATGAAAGAGAACATTTTGTGACAATTTTTAAAAGTCTATCCCAGTATGCCTCTTGCCACAAATATTCAGATATCACAGGAAAAGTATATTTACTCTCAGAACCTGAAAAAGTGTCATCTAGTTTGATGTCAGGCTCAAATGAAGTATCTTATGGTCTACTTCAAATCTGCTTGTGACCTTCAGATGTGACTTTCTTCTAATCTAAGACTGGTAAGATGAGAAGAAACGTACCTGCGTTCTCAAAATAAAATGAGGATGCAGACCCAAGATAATCATAATAAAGACTCCCATCTGGAAAATGGAAGAATGGAAGGACACAGTGATTCACAGAAGTGAAGTACAGGGAAGCAGAGATTGCTATCCACCAATCTGGGGACAGAGGATGATGATCAATATATGTCTGGTTCTCCTTTGGTGGAACAGATCCCTATTCCATGGCACTTCTCTGCTTCCTAGGTTTGGCTCCTGAGCTCACATGATTCTATAAATGGATTTAGGGCTTTGGGCCTTTGCATTGTGTTTCATTTCCATATGAGCCAACCTGTAGGCGAGTTTTCTCATTTGGCTTGTTTTTCAATGTGCTCACTTCTGGTGGTCATTTTCTAGGATTTCTAAGCACAAGATTATATGTAGCTCTATACTACATACTAGCTATTGTACATACGCCATTTTAAAAAAGACATATGTACAGTAGTTTGCAAAAAATTACTCTTTACTTTGAAGAAATTGTTGGTCCAGCAAGGGAATAATTCCTTCATATTCTTCTTATTCTTTGAGTCTATTCATCTGGTTAAAATGGCCTACTAGACCTGAACTCTTTCTGAGGCTTTACAAAGTCTTTTGGGCATCTTTGAATGAAGCTTCGTATCAGGCTTGCTTGCTTGCTTGCTTTCTCTCTCTCTTTCTTTCTTTCTTTCTTTCTTTCTTTCTTTCT
>NDGN011551818.1:0-22930 GCA_002564285.1 Tympanoctomys barrerae | reverse complement strand
AGAGAGAGAGAGAGAGAGAGAGAGAGAGAGAGAGGAGACCCTTCACCCCAACCACAGCTGTGGACGTTAGTTACTGGTATATGTTACTCTCTTGCTTTGTTATTCTTTCTAGTCTCTAGTAGTCATCAAACTTTGTTTTATGTGCTGTCAATTTTTAGTTCTTGTACACAAGTAACCACATCTAATAGTATTTAAACAGCTGTTGTTTGGTTTCCACTTCCTGAGGAACAAAATAGTGCTAATTATCTCTACCCCAAGATTTTAAGCCTTCCCCCCTCTCTATCCTTTGTATTTTAAAGAGGAAAACTTTACACAATAATCCCTAAACCCCATGAAAATGGTTCTCTTCAATAATGAATATATATTTCAACTAGAAATATGACGCAATTTCAGTAGACTGGACAAAAGTGAAGAATAAGTAGACCTGAGGATTGAGACCAATGACAGCAAATGTTTGGTAGCATGACAAGGGCATTGATAATCATCATTTGGTGGTGGACAGATATCTGAGGAATCCAGTATCTTTCTGGTCGCATGACTTGAGTAAAACAGCCAACCACATCCTGCTGACCATGAGACTTTCCACTCAACAAAGTGAAACATCTGTGTATCTGATTCTCTGTGATGGGGATTATTTGAGTTGAGCAGAGTGTGAAGAGGGATATTTAACTCTCCAGTGGCCCACCTTTCCATCTCTTCTCCAGAGCTTATCACAGATATGTACGAAAATTCCTATGCATAGCAGGAACAGGATTGTAATCTGTTTCAGTTTGGAAACTTAAGTCGGATAATTAATTCTGAAAATAAAATGGATACTCTGTCTGATTCCATATAATAACTTGTAACAAAACAGATTCTATGCTCACATTTTCAAAAAAGAGTTAAGAGAATACAACTGACAGAATTTAGGACATAGAAATTAGTCTTCTTCATGTCTCAGTCCTGTCATGAGGTGCTGCCTGACTTCAGATAATGAAAAAAATTGTCTCTGAAAGTAAGTAGCTGGCCAGGGCAATCTTACCTCTGATGGCGCACACCAGTAAGTGTTAGATGGTGAGTGCTTTTCCTGGAAGCAGATATAGTGTTCAAGTGATATATTCAAGTAATGAACCGCCCTTCTCACTCTATTGTGCTGGCTGCACTGAGAATCTCAGTTGACCTATGTTATAATCAGCTTCCACAGTTTTAATGTGTTTCCCTCGCTAAGTTCTCCTTAGCTTCCTAGAAAGGTAAGATGACTATAAATTATCTGATGTATCAGAATACTTCTGAGAGGATGTGCACTACTATAAATCATGCAGAATCTATCCTGGCAAATCTGGATGTCTGGGCTTCCCATATACAAAGTCATGTATGACTTGAAACCCAATAAGTGATCAATCTATATTCTAAAGTCCCTTCTTCTAGCTCTACTTTCTCTTCTTGCTTCTGCAGTCCCCTTCAGTCATTCATTTTTGTACCAATGTAGTTCTTCCCCAAAATGTTGTTCATATTAGACAGCACTTTTCATTTCAGCTTTAAAATTGATTAGCTATGAAAATTAATTTCTTGATATCTTTGTTCTCTCCTGTATAAAGTAGAACAAAATTAATACTGATGTTTTGTGGGATTGTGGTGAAGATCAAATGAGTTCCTGTAAATATAATGGTCAAAAATAATACCTGCCACTTGGTAACCCCCAAAAAAGTGTGTTCTGTAGTTTCATGATTTTGTTAAGTAAAATTTGATTATGTTTTGTACCAACACTATGTTATAGATAATAAGATATTAGACTTTTCAGCTCAGGGTTTTATTCAATTTCTAGAATTTTCATGAAAGTGTAATCTATTGTAAAATAATTATTTAATGAATACTAGCTAAATTACTTTAAGCTGTCTCATGGCAAGTGACTTGAGATTATGTGTATTGTTTTTATCATAACATCTGACAAATGTCAAAGATTCTATGAATGAGGTATTATTGAACTAAAGACAGAAATCTGAGGAAAAATAAAAAAGAAGATATTTAAAATAATTATAAATGCACCAGTTGAAAAATTCAAAAATTTTTGAAAGAAGTTTTTTGTCATTCAGACTTTGTGCCCAGGAATGCTTAGGCAGGAGAACGAGGAGGAGGTAGACATTCTCTTCACAGTGAATCCAGTTTTCTGGATGGAGATTTAGTAGCAGAGTACCTCATCTTTTCTTCAAAGGTTCAAAGCTGCAAAAATTATGCGCTTTAGGCAGTTAATGAGATGGGTTCAACAAAATGGGAACTGTCTCTTCCTTCTGAAACATTGCTGATCAAATCAGTGGCTCACATACTTTCTGTGTAGGTATTTGTAAAGTAAAATAGAAACATTTGCTACATTAAAAAAGTTTAAGTGTAAAGGTTTACAGTTTTATTTTCCCTGGTGCTACAGATGGAGCCCAGGGACTAGCACAGAGACACACGAACTGCTACAGAGCTGCTGTGATCCTGGCCAAACTTTATCTGTTGTTATTATACTATTATCATTATTGTTATTATTACTGCTATTATTAAAACAATTGGTTGACAGGAAATTGAATTATTGTTGGAGCTTTAATAAATCTCACAAGACCATGTGATTCTCACAGTGCTAAAAGTGAGTTTCAGATATTGAAAAAAGACAACACTTTAAGCTTATATGTTAAAAAACATACTTCATAATTTTAGTACCAGAAATACTATAAAAATTACATTGTCCAAGGACTTTTTGAACTTCTTTAATGGATTTTTCCAAATAATATATAAAATTAAAGAAAAGATCTAATAAATTATACTTAACATAGAAGACAGCAAAATTCTCCAGAGCCTTGCACTCCTTGAATTCTTGGAAGGCTAATGACTGAATCTAACAGTCTTACTTACAAAATAAAAAGACATTGTTCAATCACACTAATTGTCACACTATGTGCTGGGAAGAAGAAGAAAAAAGGCCCAAATATATAATATGCATCACTACATTTTTCATTACCTTAGGATTGGGTCAGATATTTTTGCTTAGGAAACTTTAATCAAAAAATTATTTTTTTTCTGTTTTTGTGGTACTGGGGATTGAACTCCGTACACTTGCAAGGCAAGCACTTATTTTACTGAGCTATCTGCCTGGGCCAATCAAAGAGATTAGACATTAAGCAAAAGATTAAAGAGAGGGAATACTTTACTCACCTTGATGACAAATTATTCCCTTTCCAGGAAAATGGAGAAGAAGAGTATACTTTAAGACAATATTTAATTTGTTAGTATTGAAACAAAGATGTTTCCACTAATCTTCTAATATAGTATTTAAATAT
This sequence comes from Tympanoctomys barrerae, assembly GCA_002564285.1. Lineage (NCBI taxonomy): Eukaryota > Metazoa > Chordata > Mammalia > Rodentia > Octodontidae > Tympanoctomys > Tympanoctomys barrerae. The sequence goes on along the minus strand of NDGN011551818.1, from coordinate 19,634 downwards.
GTTTTCCTACTACTTACTGTCTTTCCCAAGGCTTCTTTATCTCATGCATGGTACATCTTGTGCAGCTAAGGTCAAGTTTAGTCCTTTCTCTGGATGGGATGAAAGGAACTGAACAACAATCCCAGGGATGTTTATTCATACTTTTTGCAAAGTTAGTATCAAGAGACACAATATTGTCTAGCAACTAATTACTAGACTCATCTCAGGAAAAGTGCTTTAGGACAGAATTAGCTTGATTGCTTTAGGTACTCTATTCTCAGACACCAGCCATGCCTTGCCCCAGCCTATGTGACCAATTTCCAGCTTCAGCTGCCCCCTATGCACACATGATTTGGAGGTGATAAATCTAAAAAAGTATGGAAAATCATGGGCTACAACCATCTCTCTTCCAGTTGCAGGAGTTTCTTCACAGAAGAAAGAGAAAATAACATCAACAAAGATTATGTTATTTTGAAAATGATTGGCAGAACCTGAATGTTATAAACTACACAATTAGATAAGGCATCATTATTATTATACAAAAGTGCACAACATTCAGCATGTGCTGAAAATTCCTAGTCAGTGTCACACTGAGGACTCCATCGTGAAATTTCACATTCCATAGTTGGAAGAATGCTTAGATATTGTGTTCATCCTTCTGCTTCTCTTGTCCTGTGCAATAGTTTTCGCAGCGCTGTCTTTACTTCTTTATTCCTCAAGGTATAGATCAAAGGGTTCAGCATGGGTCCTACCAGACTCATCAGAATTTGAACTACAGTTCCAAGCATGGGGTTGGGTGTGGGCTGCAGGTAGACAGTGATGATGGGCCCATAGGCACAGAGGATGGCAATGAGATGGGCACTGCAGGTGGAGAAGGCACGGCGACGGCCTTCAGTTGTACGAATACTCAAAATAGAGACTGTGATTCGAGTGTAGGACACAAGGATTAGGAAAAAGCAGACAAGGGAGACTATGCCCACATTTGTGAAACTCACCCTGTGTGCCAAGGAAGTATCAGCACAAGCCAAGGGCAAGAGAGCAGGGATGTCGCAGAAGAAGTGATTCACTTCATTTGAACCACAGTACGGCAAGGTAAAAGTAAGGGAGGTCAAGACGCTGGAGTGGATGCACCCCAAAAGCCACGTGCCTACAGCCATGGTCACACAGATTCTGGAGTTCATGATGATTGTGTATCGCAGAGGGTAACAGATGGCAGCAAAGCGGTCATAGGCCATCAAGGTATACAGGAAGCACTCAATGCTTCCAAGGAAATGGAAGAAGAAGAGCTGAGTGACACAGTTTTTGTAGGAGATAAGCCGGCTCAGTCCCACAAGGTAGAACAACATTTTGGGACAGGTCACGGAGGAGAAACCCATGTCAAACACAGATAAGTTCCCCAGGAAAAAATACATGGGTGTGTGAAGACTAGTAGAAGAAATAACAGCCACGAGGATAGACAAGTTTCCCAAGAGAGTGCAGACGTAGAAAGGGAAGAATAAGAAAAAAAGCATCGTCTCCAGCCCCTGTGTGTGTGGGATTCCCAGCAGAATAAATTCAGTTACCATTGAGCAGTTTCTCACATCCATGAGAGATAGTACTTGAAGAAAGAGAAAGGAGAAGATGTGGGGGAAATCCCTGGCTGACTATCCATGAAGAAACATACTGGGGGAACAAGAGTATATGACTGTCTCTTGGCTCTAAATTATGGACAGTCTACCCACATTATAGGACATTATAATTGGAATGAAATTGTCATATGCAACTTAATACTTACTTGAGTCAGTAGTTTTGTTGTATTGATTACATTTTTAGATGTCCCTTATTGCCAAATATTTTTAAAAATACTAGACCAAAGACTTTAAAGGCAAAAAACATGATCCAACGAAATATATGCTGCTCCATAGCCACTGCAGAGAGACACCAGGCCCCACAATCATGTAAGCTTCTTTTCAATTTGGCTGGGAATAAGAAAGACAGATTCAGAATTGCTGCATTTATAAATCAACATCAATTATATTGCATTTCATTCTTTAGAGTTTTAAAGTAGGCCATAGTGAAAGGTAAATAATCACTGATTTGCAGTCCAAAATGTTTATATGTCATCTAAGTTCACTTAATTATGAGAATAATAGTCTGTAGTATGTCCAGAAAAAAGAAAATACTTGAATAGTATGAGATTTAAGCAACTTTCATACATGAAGATAATTAATGTAGAGCCCAATAGGTTATCTAAATGATCTTTATTTTAATGCATTAGAATTTCCACACTACTGTATCTGTGATGGATCAACAGCTTGATTTAATTTGTTGAACAATATTATTGACACTTTTTCTTTGAAACTTAAGATGTTGTTTCTCTTTAGTAAGGGGGAGAAGATCAGAATGTCTTTGCATCTTTGAAGTGCACACACACTCACACACACACACACACACTGACAAATATAAAATCTGGAAGAGAAAATATGTTTTAGTGTTTATTGACTACATTCTGAGAGAAAAGACAGTACACAGCACAGGATAGATAGGTTCTCAATCAAAGAAAAAATGATGAAACAAATGAGTTAATGGCTGGCAAGAGCTGAATACTGGTTGTTTGTTTTGTACAAAGTTGGCGTGATATTGTCCAATAACAATATCCCCAAATAACTTTGTAAAAGCCCTTTAATCACTCACATTTCCTCTGCAGCCCTAATTTATAGAATACTTAGAATTTCACTATTTATCTCAATGGTACTTTCATAATCAGACTCACAACAAGTTATGCTTTAGTTTTTACTTCTTACAAAAAAAGTTTTAGTTTTTACACTTTATAGAGAGAATCGAACTAATGACATCCAGGTGTAGGTTTATTTATAATTTCAATTGTTTTAATATTTCTGAGTTAAGTGCATATCCCTAGTTATAAGGAAAATTTAAGAATAGCTCCAAGTTCCTGTACATCATAAATGGTAAGAAGATTTGTTAACCAAGGAATCTAAATACTCCTGTCCATCAGATACATGAGCAATAAAAGAAGAGTAAACAAAGGGAAGAAGATGGTACATGTGACACTTACAAGGAAGAAGTTTGATCACTGTCTTTTTAGGACAATTGTCCAAAATTGTCCTGGAGAGTACATTCTAACCCAGAGTCTTGAACTTTCTCTCATGATCTGGAAATCTTTTTCTTTTTAGTAGAACAAACTCAGATAAGTGACGTAAAGTTTAGTGTATCTCATCTGCATAGATGTTTTCAGAGACAGTAAGAGATGTATCATTTCCTCATATATGCAACTTAAATGTCCCTGGAGTTCTTGAGATTCCATGTGTGAATGGTCCTATTCAAGTAGATTTTTGAGCAAAGGGAGCAATTAGATGTTAGTAAATGATAGAGACAAGAGAGATCATGGTAATCCTCCCTCTGTGGAATTAATGTGCATAACCAAGTAGACTCATTTTATACTTTCTGTTTGTGTGACTGACCTAGGGAAATACAGGAACAGGTGAGGAGTAGGACCTAAACTTAGGACATAGGTGGAAAGAATTTGCACAGTGTAAGGATATATTATTTGAATAAAAAGTTATTAATCTTTTTATATCAACTTTCAAATACATTAATCTCATTCTGTAAATAGTTCTTGCTATAGATTGAATTTTGTCTCCCTCAAATTCCTACATCGAAATTCCAACATCCTTGTCTGCCATTAGGTTGTATTAAAAGTAGTGACTTTTAAAGGAGATTAAGATTAAGTAAGATTATAAAGATAGTGCCCCTGTCCTCTTCTAGAAAATAAAAGTAGGCACCCGACAGATCTCTTTCTCTCTCTTCCTATTCTTTATCTCTCTCCCACCCTTTCCCTCTTTGTCTTCTTTCTATCACCTCCACTGCCTGTATCACCACTTTCCTCTCTTCCTCTTCTTTATCTTCTTCCTGTCTCTCTTCCAGCCTCTCTCTGTCTGTCTCTATCTCTGTCTGTCTGTCTGTCTGTCTGTCTGTCTGTCTGTCTCGCTCACCCACTCACTCGCTCTTCTTATGTCTCCTTTCTATTTCTATGTCTGTTCCTTTTACCACTCCACCATGTGAGACCACAGTAAGAACACTGATATTTATTACTTTCTTAAAACCCTGATGGAACCATGATCTTGAACTTTGAAGTCTTCAAGGTTATGAGGAGGTAAATGATTGCTTGCGTTAACAGTCTATGGCATCAGAATACACATTCTTCTCAGCTGCACATGAAACATCCTCCAAAAGTAACCAAATACTAGCACATAGAACATATTTAAGTAAATACAAAGGATTGAAATTATCCCATGCATATTATCCAACTATAGGGCAATGAAACTGAAAATTATTGACAAAACAAATTACAAAAACTGCATTAAAATATGGAAATTAAACAAAACTCTCCTGAATAATCCATGGGTCACAGTTAGAATTAAAGAAGAAAATAAACATTATTTACAATCAAATGGAAATGGAAGGTGATTAAAAAATACAGTGAATGCTTAAACTTTAAAAAAATACAGTTCATTAAAAAATACATTCCAACTAAGCTATCTCAAAATATTTCCAGGCCCTTCAAGCACTCTGTCTTCATTACTTTTCTCTCATCACTGAGAGAAAATATCTGACATCCAAAGTGAGAGGGAAAAAGGTTTACTTGATTCAACTTGTAGAGGTATCAGTCCATAATCAGCTGGCTCCAAAGCAGGGTGGCACATGGCAAAGGTCAACAGTGCATGGCTGTGGAAGGCAGCAAAAGCAAGTGAGAGAAGGCAGGGAAAAGCCCTTTCTGTCTCTTATATGGTAAGGAGGCTGCTTACCCTATGCAGGTGTAGCACTCGCCACCTTAATTCTAGCATTGAATCATAAATCAATCACAAACTTTAGATTCAGCCACCTCTGAAAATCATACCCCTCATGACTGTGTGCAGCTTTACGGGGACATATAGACACAAAACATAACATTGTATTCCTTACCCACCGATGATTCATGTACATTCATTCATGCAAAAGACATTTATTTCATCTCCAAAAGTTCCAAGGTCCTAACAGTTTTAGTATTGTTGAAATGTCCATGTCCCAATTTTGCTCTGGGACTTAGGACAAATTATTAGCTGTGATCCCCTGGACAAATAAAGAGAAAGTTAAACACATTCAACACTCAATGGCACAAGGTAGACATTTTCATTCCCAAAGTTATAAAGAGGGGGATACAAATAAATGGGACCTAAGCAAGTCCCAAAATCAGCAAGGCAAACATTAAATCCTGTAGTTTCATGTGAAGCATCTGAGAGAATCTGTGGCAAGATGTGAATTCCAAAGGGCTTAAGTAGAACTGCTCCTCCACCACTTCCGGCTGTGGTAGCTCCCATGGCTTCTGTCTTGGGTTCAATCTGGTCCTTCTTTGAAGTTTTCTTCAGATGATTCATGTTTCTATCTTTTCCAAACTTCTAGGGACTCCTTGGCATCTTCAGATTCACACTCACAGCTTCCCACACTGCCCTTCCAGCAATACACTGCCTGTCTTCTAGGGCTTCCTCTGAAATCTGAATGGAAGGCTTCCTCACTCTACAACCTTTCCATTCCTTATGCACCTAAAAATCAGTGTCCCATGGGTGATGCCAAGGTCTGCTACACAGGAAAAGTATTACCTGGAGCAGTAGGCTGGGTTCTTTTCCTCTTGCCTTGTAGGGGTTGAGTATCAGGATCACTGACCACTCTGAATCAAATTCCAAGGAACAAATTCTCCAGGCTGCTACCATTCTGCAACATGGATTTCTTCTCCTTGTGAAGGCTTTCACTTTTGCCATTTTGACACTGCAAAGGATGGCGTGCTGCTGCTTCTTAGGAAGCACTCAAGCCATATTTTCTATTCTAGCTTTTCTCAGTAATTAAGATCTCTTCTACTCTATTTTTGTGGTCCACAGATTTATGGGACCTTCCTTACTGACCCAACTCACAGTGTTTTAAATCATTTTGCTCTTGACTCTCAACATAAATCTTGCTAAAAGCCCCCAACATTAGCCACACCATTGTATCAACATGAAACTGTGTTAAAATTTCTTCTGGCAGGTTTATTAGGCTTCTCCCTTTACTGCTGTCTCAGGCAAAGACTCTTGGCCATGAGCAAAACCCAAACAAACTTTCTAGTAACCAATAAAGTCCTTCTTCCCAGGGAGAACCTCATGAGGTTGGTCTTTCCCAGCTTTCTGGGCTTCTAAGTTTTGATCAGAATCTCCCACACAGTATAGCCTAAAGAATTTCAGCTCTATTTTTAAGCTGGCCTCTCTGAACCTTTTCAAACTTTTCCCAAAGACATCCCCAAAATTTCTTAAATCACATGGTTATAGTTACAGCAATAACCTGACTTCTCTGGTATGAAATTCTTAGTTATTTTTCTCTTTGCTTATATAAAATGCTTGATATCACAAGTTAAAGGGAGAAAGGGTTTTTATCTCAGTGTGTAGAGGTAACAGTCCATAATCAGCTGGCTTCAAGGCACAGTGGCACATGGCAGAGGTAAACAGTTCATCGCAGTTGAAGACAGCAAAAACAAGCAAAGGAAGGAAAGGATAAGACTTTTTCTCCCTTTTATTACACAGAAGCTATTCACCCTAGGTTACATGTAAAAAATTTTAAACACTATGTTTTTATTGGATTTTGTAGTTTTCCTATAAGTGCATGGGATTGGGACAAATTGGAAGGCTGTAATGTCCTCTACTATTAAGTTCAGGCAGGTGACACCACTTAAATATCTAGTGATGTGAAACTTTACATTTATAAGCAAGAGTAATGATAACTTACTTTTACAACTAGTTGGTCCATGTGCCCAAGATGGTAAAATTGGACCAGGGTTGTTCTGGAAGACCTACTGTATGCCTCAGGAAAAAATCTAACTTATCCTAAGTGTATCAATTTTACTTGAGGGGCCAGGGAGATGGCTCAGTGGAATAAGTGCTTCCCTGGTAAGCACAAGGGCCTGAGTTCAATCCCTGGTTCTTCAAAAAAAAATCAATTTTACCTGAAAAGTAAGAAAATAATATCATTTCTAAAACTTTTATTCCTGACACTTTTCAAACACGTTTTTTCCCTATACTATTGACTGCTACATGACATCCAGAGCAAATGAATTTAAATCAAAAGATCTGGGTTCAAATCCTAACTCTGTGATTGTTGGTATATGAGAGTGTAAAAATTATACACATTGAAGAGGGATTATTAAGACTTTATCCTTAAAAATTGAAATGATACCTCCCATGTATGTTTCTTGGATTACAAATAGTATCTTGTGTACACAATAAATTTATAAATCTCTCATCAAATATGAAGAACTAACAATATTTTAATGTATTTGAACAATATTTATGCATACTTTTTTACAAGGGGTACCATAATATCTTGAAGAGATTTTATTTGTATATTTTATTGTTGAAGTCAATTTTATAATTCAAGTCATAAAAATAACACATATTTATTATAGGCTAGATAGTTATTTTTATAGGCTAGATAGTTAAATTTTAACTGAAGTATATTATAGGAAAGTCATAAATCCAAAGTGGAATTATGATGAAAGGATTCCAAAAGGGGAGTGGTATTTGGGACCCCTTGGAGACCACAGAAGAAAGAGGTGAACCCTGTGGATGGGAGTCAGATCCAAATGTTCCAAGGTCATCCGAGAACACACACAGAATTGTAGCTCTCCAAGGGGTACAGGAGTAACACCAGTTTTACGCTCTCATATATGTAGGTGTGAATTGAGGATCTGAGCATATAAAAACCAGTAGATGTGGAAGATAACAAGCTTCACTACACTTGATGAACTTTGAAATTATTTGAATAGTGTATTATTTACTGGATCTTGCAGTTTTCCTATATATGCATGGGATTAAGACAAATTGGAAGGATGTAATGTTTCTCTACATTTCTATTGACCTCAAAGTTCACATCTCATTTCAGAGAGCTCTGTGATGCAGCTTCTGCCTGTTGTTGACTCACCAGTCCCTGTCTAAAGTCTCCATGGAAGCTAAATACAGAGACAAAAGAGACCAGACGGAGTTAGCCTGATCAGTTTACTTAACATTGCTCTTTTTTTTTCTTGGATCCTGAAAATAGATACAAATCTTTTAGCATGGCCTATAAAAAGTACATATAAATCTATAATATGATTCTATAAATAATTGAAATGACATTAAATATTATAAAAGTAACATAAAATAATGCACAGTCCTATGTCCCTTTAAAAGGGAACATATCCTAAAAAATGAAGTGCTAGGCAATCTTGACATTGCTTTATTTAGATACAACTGGAGGGTGCAGGTCAATTATTCCATGTGACTCTTTTGTGCAATCCTAAATTGAAGGACACTGTTGCTGTGTGACACGGCTTTCTGATGTGGAGTGAAGTTTTCTGTAAGTAGAAGTACATTGTGAAGTAATGACAAACATATAACACAGTAAATATAAATAAACCAGTAACACTGTTTTTCATTATCATGACCTGCTATTGCATAATGGAAATTATAGCATGCTTTATAAACTGGAAGTCTATTAAGCTTGTTTATAGCAGCAGCATCACAAAAACTTGAGAAACATGTTGTGTTCAAGTCTTAAGACAGCTTTAAAGTCATTATGTGATAGGAACTTTTCAAGTAGTTAAAATCTTATGAAATCACAATCATACTTATAATCTGTCACTAATTGAACATCATTATGAGGTACATAAGACCATATTATGTGTATTGGTCAGGGTTTTACTTAGAGGAACAGATATAATAAAAGGAACAGATATTAACACAAGATATACAATGTATAAGGAATTACAAGATTGGCTAACGACAGTCAGCCACAGATTCATCTGCACAGCCGAGACTGAGGAGTTCAGTCCTGAAGGTCTGAAGCTCACTGCTGTGCTTCATGCAAGTCTCTATTCATCAGCTGATGGGTCTGCGAGGAAAAACTGAAGAGTCTGCGACAGAAAGAGAAGGATCCAAGCCAGAAGCTGAAGAGTCTGCACTGCAAGCCAGGAGATGAAGTCCAAGCCAAATACAAAGAATGAAGATTCTCTGACAAAGTGGAACATCACTCCTTCCTCAGCCCCTTTATATGGTTTGTTTGTGCTGAATCACTCTGGGGCAGAACCAAGTGTGCCCCAGGGTGGGACCCCCACGGGCTGGAAGTCGTCTGGCCAAGTTGACACAACGTATCAACCACTACATCATGCAATATCATAAACAAAATAACATACATTATATTTATCATCCTATATTGTGACTTTTTATGTTTCTGATACAAGGTCTTGCTGTGTTATTCAAGGTGTCCTTGAACTCATATATAACCCAACTGGCCTCAAACTTATAGCAATCCTTCTGTCTCAGCCACTTGATTGCCAGAATTATAGGCATGCACTACCACACCTGGCTCTATATTATTGATTTTTTTATGTATTTAGTACAGGGTCTATAGGGTCTCACTACACAGATCAGACTCATAGTAATCCTCCATTTTCAGCCTCCCAAGCTCTGTTATTCAAGAAATGCACCACCACGCCCAGCCTCAGTCTCTGTCCTGGTTGTGCCCCAAGGTGGGTCAATACCGCATACTGGGAATCAAACCCTGATCACTGGGTCTGCCTAAGCAGATGCTTTAATACACTGAGTTATATGGCGGGCCCTTTATATTATTAACTTATTTAATTGGAGAAAAGCAACTCATCTCATTATCTTGCAATTTCTATGTCTAAGCAAATTCTCAATATTTTCCCTAATGCTCAAACTTTCTCTATTTCTAAATTTTCCCATATTTTCAAGTATTTCTAGCAAATAAAGATTAATTTACTTATATTTATCTTCTGCAGGGCCATTCTGATATTTCCAGACCAAGTAAACTTCTCATATAAATGCACTGCACATTTTAATTATACTTTCATCATTGGTAATACATGCTTTATAATAAATTTCATAAAGACTTCTAATAACCCATTGTCATTCTTTCAAATTCTCCATAACGCCTAGCTAAATGACTTAGCAAGTCTACATTACACATTTGTTAACTTAACACAGCAGAGTGTTGATTAACTTTTACTCCATTACCAAATTCCAGAGTAAAATAATGGAAAGGAAGAAAGGTTAATTCTATCTCATGCCTTCTGGGACCTCAATCTATGGTCATCCTACTCCAAGGCAGAAACATCATGGCAGAACAGAACTGCTCATCTCAGTGAAGTAGATAAGAAGCAGGAAAAAAGAAAAGGAGAAAGAGAGAGGGGAAAGGTCTGAGGACAAGACATAACCAGATCACACCCCAAATGACCAACTTCTTCCAATCATTGACCTTCCTCTTAAGAACAGACTCAGGTAAGAACCCATTAATGGATTAATCAATACACTTGGTTAGTGTTGTCATGATATAATTATGTTCTTAAAGCTCCACTTTTGAAAACATGATTTTTTTACTCAAGCCACAATGTTCAAAAAATTTCTAACTTAAAGTAAGTGGAAAGCTACTGAGAACGCAGCTTCCTTGATGAATCCATTACTTTGTGTATAGATGATCCCTCATAGCCTCATGGAGTCAGAGCCTGGGCATCCAGAGTTTGTCATTGATTCACAGTCCTCTGATGGGATTATGGGTGTGAGTGCTACACCTGCTCTGGGGCCAGGGACCTGCATAGTATATAAGGGAGAGAAAGAGGTTTGCTCGCTCTGCTTCTCCCTTTTTACTCTGCTTGCTTTTGCTGGGTTTTTGGCACTATGAATTGTTGCCTTCTTCCATGTACCACTCTGCCTTGGAGCCAGTGAAGTATGGACTGAAACCTCCACAAACTTCATGCTAAATAAACTTTTCCTTCCTTAATTATTGGCACAAGGTATGTTGTCCAAGCAGTGTGAGAAAAGCAACTCGGACAGTGGAATGTAGATTTCCAGATTAAGTGCATTCATTTCTATGCACTCATATCTTTACTTAAGACATTTTCATCGGTTGAAGGAACTATGTTTACATTAGTCCTCTGCAAATTCCTTAGAGTAAAAAATTTATGTTTAATAATTATGAGTTATAAAGAAGATACAATCATGATATATTCATGCTGACTTTGGCTTCCAAAATTTTAACCAGAATTTTATAAATACTAAAATTAACAGAGGTCTAAAAGCTAATACATACAACCATGACAGGGAGATGTTCAACTCAATACTACAAATAATTTTAAAAATTTAGCTATGTTTAGGCTCTTGCACTAAACCACTCTGTGTAAAATAAAGATAAGATCAATGGGGAAAGATACGTAAAGGCATACATTGGCTACTGTTTGAAAATTTGTAATCTTCACAATAAGTTAAATAAATATATAAATTGCATCTAGTTTTTCAATTTTAGAATAGAGCAGAAATTTGACATGAGGCATGATATTGCTTACTGCCATGTACTGATAGAAAGAATTATTAACAAACTGTTTAAAACATGAGAGTGAACTGCTTGATAAATTCTAATTCATTTATTATTCAAAATTCATTTTGGGAGCTGGGGAGATACCTTGGCAGTCTATGTACCTGCCTAGCAAATGCAAGGACCTTGGTTTGATCCCTGGTACTGCATGCTGTGCAGGCGCTCCAACCACTGCTGCACCAAGCCATCCACCAAAGCTGGGCATGGTGGTGCCTGCCTGTACTCCCAGCACTGAGAAGGCTGAGACGGTGGAATCATTATGAGACACTGTACCAAATAAATAAAATCTAAAAAATAAATAAAGCAATTTACTTTCACTTTCAAATTGCTTTCGCTGGCTTTGCTAGTCAACTTAACTGCCTTGTTTTAATTTTGCTTTTTACAAAGTGCTGGACAGAACCATACTTAGCAATAAGATATCACTGATAAATTCTGCTAATGCATTTTAAGATGAAAGTGGTCTCTACATAGACTATCTATCCATCTAGAGTCTTGAGCTTAGGAAACCCATATTTTCACTCTTCTTTCAATTCGAGTAGACTCTACTTAATTACATAATAATTGGGAAATGACATCTGTATTACTATTTCTCATAAAGGGAATAGAAGTAGATTATAAGAAGGCCTTTTAATGCAGTGACTTAGGATGAATCATTGTCATAAGACTGGAAAAACAATGTGAAAGGAATTGCCCAGGAGCATATGTGCAGGATGGAGGCCGTGTATGTGAGTGTGTATGCAACACTGATGATTAGATTTTCCCTTGAATAACAACTGCTGAGAGAACCAAAGGCATGAAGGAAATTTACTGTCAAGGATAATAATTGCAAAGAGCTAGATGAACACTTTAATAGGCCTTATGGCATAGGTGAAGCCAATCCCCAGTCTTACTAATTTATTTGTCCCATGATATACCTCACACATGAGGCACTAAAACTACAGGGAAAAGTGTCAGAGTCTTAATGAGCAAGAGAAACATCTACCTTGAGAATAACTAATTTAAAAGTTTTCTTCTGATCGGAACTCATTAATAGTATTTATAGCTTGTTGTAAGTGGTAGGAAAGCTTTTAGCAAATGTGTTTCTAATTGAGAGCTTCCCATCATCTGATGAGCAAGTTGGACAGTCTGCTAAGTTTCAAAGAATGATGTAAACAGCCCTGGCTGTGGGAAATGCTTGCTGCTAATAGGTTTACACAACACACATTGTACTTTAGAGCCAAGCTTGGTTTGTAGTAAAAGAAAACCAGGCCTGACTGCAAGCAGAACTGAAAGATAACCTCAAGCAAGTTGCTCAAGTTCTCAGACTCATCCTTTAAACCATAAGATAGAGATATCACAATGAGTCCGTACCTCATATAATTATGAAGAGAATTAAATTGAAGGTAGGGAATGGGAATGGAGAAAAAAGAAGTTAGAGATACCATGTACAGGTACGAATTCCCCATGATGAATGCTATCATTATACATATATAAAATGTAGCAATAAAATAAAGTACTAAGGGGGTGAAAAAAGAAATGAACCACCAAAAATGAAACATAAAGGACTGAGCACAATCCTCAGCTCATGTTAAAATATCTACAAATCTGGGCCAGCCAGATAGCTAAGTGGATTAAGGCGCCTGTCTGTGTAGAGTGCAGTGGCTGGGGTTTCATCCCTGGCCTGCCATGCCGGCCCTGTTCCCCAAGAACAAGCTGAGATGGCGATTGAAACGGGGCATGGAGACCCAAGCCTGTAATCCCAGGGGTTGGGAGGCTGAAAACAGGAGAATCACTATGAGTCGAGTCTGTGTAGTGAGACATTGTAGACCCTGTACTAAACCATTTTTAAAAATCCACAAATCTTAGTTAACTCTTATAAACTTTTATATTTTCTCGGTATCTCAGACATTTCCTGATGTTAGCATAGCTTCTCCTTTCTAACTCACCCAGTGTGAGTCTTATTCATTCTCATATAACATTTGATTTTACATTTTACTTAACTTTCTGTAAAAGTTACAGAAACAACATTGCTGTTTCTGATGTTTTCTGCACATTTGGAGAAAACTGGGGACAGGATGATTTCTTCCTCTTTTCAATATATTGTTTATCTCTACCTGTAATCTACATTTTTCTTTCTTTTGGAATCTCAAATATACATGGAATTGACAGAAAATGTGTAGTTCTAATGCTGTACACAATATCTTTTACTTTTATGAAATCATATATTCAAGGGTTCAACATCTAAGTAACTGAGCCATCCATGGTGTTCTGATATTTGACCTAATATTCTGAGTATGTTGTGAAGTTGTTTTTAAGAAAATTAAGACTTCAGTCAGTAGAATAGGTTAAGCAGATTGTCCTCCCTATAAAGGTAGCCCTCACTGGGACTGGGGAGATAGTTCAGTCATATAAGTGCCTGAAGGGTGAGCGAAAGGACCCAGGATTGATCCTTAGTGCTGCGTACCGTGCTAGCTCCAGAATCCAGGTACATTGTGCCAGCCACTAAAACTGGGCAGGGTGACACATGCCTATAATCCCAGAGCTGGGGAGGCTGAGAAAGGAGGATCATTATGAGTCCAAGCTGCCTAGAGAGACCCTGTACCAAATAAATAAATGACAATAAATAACAAGTGATTAAAAAAAAGCAAAAGTAGTCCTCACAGAAGCAGTGGCAGGCATGCACAGATGTAGTAAATGTTTAAATTAAAAAATTACTTAAGTTTGTGTTTTTTCATTGGAAAAGTGTATATTTGTCTCAGATACCCATTTTTTTGGGGGACTGGGTCTTTGAATTTGGAGGTTTTATTTTTTTCAATTCTTTATTTTTAAAGAACATAAATAAAATATATCACAAAATAGTGATAGAGTAAAACAGCATTAGAAGCAATACAAAATTTCTCTAAACAAATAGAAATTCAACAATGCTTGCTGTATTATGTGATGCTATCTTCAAATTAGTTGTTCAGGCTACCAGACATAAATGTGCAAGATTTGTTTTAAGAAAAAAAAACAAAAAAGTTATAAGAAATTTAAAGAAAAAAGTAAGAAGAATACAAAGAAAAAAATTTAAGCATTAGCTGCTCCTTTCGAAAGATCAACAGAAATTGAGTATAATTATCCAAATTATCCTGCATGCCTACCTAAGGTTATTTTTTCCTTTCTTTCAGTTGAACTGTTCCTCATCCTAGTTTTTCCTTACCATTGAACAAATTCTTTCCCTTTCACAGTGTTTATTGTACCTTTTATATTTTATTCTTTTAGGTTCTCATGTGTTTTAGATAGAAATCCTTCATATGAGGGACAATTGGCTAAAACTTTTTATACCACATAGGTTTTCTTTTGTCTCTGCTGATTTTTTGCTTTTTAAAAAATGTATTTAGTACAGGGTCTAAAAGGTCTCACTACACAGATTGGACTTGGCGTGATCCTCTTGTTTTCAGCCTCCTAAGTGCTGGGATTACAGACTTGTACCACTACGCCCAGTCTCAATCATCTCAGCATGCGTTGGGGACAGGGCTGGCACAGCAGGCCAGGGATCAAACTCCCTGCCCCTGTGTCTGTCTAAGCAGGTGTTTTAATCCACTGAGCTCTCTGGCCAGCACTAATTGTTATTTTATTTATTTCTTTGTTTGATGTGTAAAATCTTTTTAATAAAATGAGATCCAAGATCATTGAATTACTGTCTGTGCAATTTGATTTTTATTCATTAGCCACAAAAGTGCAATTAAATAAACTTTATAAAGGCATATAACAGTAAATGAATGGATTTTAAATATTCTCTAGAATTATTTCCAACATTTGAACAGTACTAATGATTTATGCCTTTCTTTTGCTACTTTTTTTGGTATTTTCATTAAACATTTGCTACATTTATTTTAATCATTTCTGCACTGTTTAGCTCCCATGTTTAGCTATGAGCTTTTTTACAATAGGATTTATACACTAATGCTGAGCTTCTTTAAGAGTTCAGATACTGAACTCTTAGATACTGATTTATTATTACAACAAGTAAATGGTTGAGTAAAATCACAAAGAGTTATGTTCAGAAGATGTAGAGAGACTCGTGTGCCTGGAGAATGTGTGACTTTGAGGACACTAAGGAGGTATATTGATACTAACTATTCTGTCCACAGACATCACGTTAAATCACTGTAAATCAATGCAGAGTAACAAACTGCACTTGAAAATCCTAAAGGAGAGCTGAGTCACATGGACTGCATTCTGGAAAGACACGTGAAGGAGTGAATGAATAGGACAGCATCACTGCCTAGCATCTCTGCATACAGCCCCTCTGCGCATCCCAGACGTCACCTTCAGACTGTGCTTGTGTGATGATGGTCCTAGTGTCCTCTACTCGAGAGCAGGGTGGTCTTGGTCCAGAAAGTCTTTAGCCTCTCTATATGGTGCAGGCCTGAATATCCTGACCATAAATGCTTGCAAGCAAAAGCTTTGAAGGTCAAGAAGGCAGTGCTGAAAGGCATCTACAGCCACAGAAAGAAGGAGATATGAGCATCACCCACTTTCTGTGATCTCAAGACACTCTACGGCTTTGGAAGCAGCCCAAATACTCTCAGAGAAATTCCCCCAGGAGAAACAAGCTTGACAATTATGCCGTCATCAAGCTCCCCCTGACCACAGAGTCAGCCATGAAGAACACTGGGGACAACAACACACCCGTGTGCATTGTGGATGTCAAAGCCAATAAGCACCAAATCAAACAAGCTGTAAAGAAGCTCTATGACATCGATGTTGCCAAGGTCAATACCCTGATCAGACCAGATGGAGAAAAGAAGGCATATGTTCTACTGGCTCCAATTATGATGCATTGGATGCTGCCAACAAAATTGGGATTATTTAAACTCAGTTCAGCTGGCTAATTCTAAATATATACTTTTTTCCCCAGTAAAAATAAAAGTAAATAAACAATAAATAAATAAATAAATAAATAAATAAATAAAAGATATGGTCTCCCAAAGGGCTTCACAGTGAGAATGTGCAGAAATGAAAAAAATAATAGAGTAGAAAAACTGGGTGATTTGGAGGTAGATATTGAATAGAAATTGTATGCTTACCTGATTATAAAAAATGTTTCTTCAGTCACATTCAAATTCATGTCTAGTCGATGTTCAAGTATATATATTTGAAGTGGGGTGCATTAAACCCCTGAAATTGTTATGAAGGGTGTGTGTAGGCACAAATGTGTGTATTTAAGCATTTTCCAGAAGAAAAGAGTTCACATCTCCCATCGGATTCTCAGAGGAGTCTGCAATACCACCCCTACCCATTGCCATCAAAGCTAAAAAGCAGTGACTTAAAGGAATCAAATCTTGGGTGATATTTAGTTTATTTTTGTTCCCCATTTATTTTTTCTGATATAAAAATTGACTGTGAGTAACATAAAATATTTCATAATTATTGAAAAAAAAGAACAACATCAGTATAACTGTACCTAATCTAAAGTATTTATAAACAGCTCATTGGAGCTCCTCATTGTCATAGACTTTTGAGTTTATTGCTGGGACCACACAGTAGGACCATTTTTTGACTTTAAAATTATCATAATCTCTGGGTTCACTTTGCTTTTTTATTAAATGTGATCCAAGGTAAGCCTTGACTCTTGAGTGCTAGAACAAGATTGTACTCTAACACCAGCATGGATCTGCTTTGTGTTGAGTTTGAAACATGAGTCAAGTAGCATCTGCCTGCTGTGGCACTAACATTGCCAGGATGTGTCCTCCACAGAAACAATTTTGATTTTTTTCAGTATTTAGTCATGAAAGATATGTATTAATGGCAATACATTTCTGGTTGCATACAAGTTTAAGAATGTTTTCTATTTGTGCATGAATGCTGGCAACTTTGTAAAGTTTTGACAATTGTTTAAATGTATAATGTTAAGCTTAGGTTTATAAAAGCTGGTAAAATGGAGGGAAAAGAACAACTACTAGTAAATGTGGGGCATCTCTGTAAAAAACTCCAGTTTTCTTAGTATCCTAGTAGAAGAAGCAGAAGGTAGTTCTATAACAGGTTGGACCCCCACAGTGGAAACCCGTCGATGCTGGCTTAACTGACTACCCTTTCCTGCCTCAATTTTCCATCCCCTTTCATATTATCTAGGAGCAGTCTCCCACTGAGCGTTCACACCTCAATTTTTAACTCAATGGATGGTACTGGGAAAATATAAAATAAATCAAATTTCCTGTTTTCTCTTCTATCTAATGAAGGAAACATTGAGAGATCTAGTCATAGTATTTTTGTGTCGTTCATTTACAGATGATAAATATGAAGAACTCACCACAACATTTTAGTATTTAACTGAAAACTGTTCTTACATTGGGGAAATTTATATTATTTTTGAATAAAAGCAGAAAATGTTGATATATTCATGTAACAGAATACAACACACTGAGAGCTAGAAAGTTGTTATATTTGTATAATTATCTAGTATGCATTGGCCAAAGTGAATTAGTTAATTTCATACATCTTTAAATATATAAATATCAAGAAATGACATTTAAATGAAAAGTAACTTTTCAAGAGAATTGCATTGATAGAAAGCTTAAAGCCATAAATATTATGGATTTATTGTTTAACATTTGATAAAACATTTTTTAAAAAGACCTCCAACAGGACAATGACAGATTTTGATTTTATGGCTTATTTATTGTAAGACATCACTGAGAAAATAATTAAAACACTTTTTAAACACTGGAATACAAATGGATGATAAATTATAGGCTAAATTATTTCTCACCTATTTACTACTTATTTCTCTCTTGCCCTCGGTGAGCATGTAGAATTCATAGTAATAAAATGTTATTCTTCTAGCTAGAATCATTATTTTTCTAAACATAAACTCAGTATTCTTCACCCCCTCCATGCAAGATGGAGTGACATTAATTTCTAATTTGTCGATCATTAATTTAAGTCAATTTCATTTAAAACAAGTCATTAAGATCCCAAGGAAAATAGAAAATGAGAACAGGACACAGACACTGAATATTCTTCTGAAATCTTTTCACCACCAATTCCACTTTCCTTTCTGTGTCCACGCCTTATCTCTCCACAGATGGCCACATTGTAGCCTCACTCTAGGCTCTAGATCAAACTTAGACATAGAAGAAATTCAGAGCAGGCACTAACTTTGTAACACAGTTATCCAGGAAAATGTGAAGGAGTATACAGTGGTATGTTGTAGGAAAAGTTGAGGTGAGCAAAGAGTTTTTTTTTTTTTTTTTTTTTTTTTTNAAATCGGATTCCACCTAGGATAGGGCTTGGATATGACTTAGATCATACTCAGAGAAAGTGTCTGAGAAAATGCTACAGCTAAAATCCATTTGGCTGAAAACTGCCTTCTGAACCTCTGTTAATAGTCTTATTATTCTCTGTTGTCCTTGAGCTTAAATTTTGAAGTTTTGTAATGATGATCCCTGTACATTAATATTTAACTGGATATATCTTTATCTTCTCCTGGTTCCTTTTAACTGAAGAATTCGTAAAAACATTACTCAATAATCAAATCCAAATCAAGCTGGTCATCCTGGTTTCCTGCATTGGTAGAAAAAATACAGACTCTATCTGAAGCCATATGAGGGACTTATCTCAAATTATATTCTATATGTCTTTCTCTTCCATATAATGTCTTTATTGTTGAAAAGTAATAGGGTACTATTGGAGGTCAAGGGGCTATATTCCTATCACTTTTAAAACAATCTTTTAAAGAGTGAAATGATGGCATATTCAATGCAGATATTGAAGAAACCATCACTAGTACCAAGCAGAAAGAGCACCAGAGTGGAAAAGAGAAAAAGGAGGAGCAATGAAATAAGATAATAAAAAAATGATTAAGAAAGAGAAAATCAAGGTCACTCTACCTTCTAAGATAATTCTCATTCTCATTCATCTGAGTATGATTCCTACCAATATATATATATATATATATATATATATATATATTCCATATATATTATTCACAGTTATAAGATCCCAGGATCAGCAAACCAATCACGAAGACTTTATTCTGTCATATGCTCCTGATAGATCCCTGGCCAAGACACATTAACTGTGTGTACCTAAATCCTCATATCATTAAGTGAAAATAGTAATACTACTTCTGCTCTCAAATTCAAAAGTATTTATGAGAACAAAGGAAAACATTTTGTCAGCTGTGAAGTGTTCAATGTAAGTTATCGATATCACTCTATAACTGCTGAGGAAGGAAGCCCAGTTGATGTAGGACATTCCTTAGT
>NDGN011551815.1:0-16209 GCA_002564285.1 Tympanoctomys barrerae | reverse complement strand
GAGAGAGAGAGAGAGAGAGAGAGAGAGAGAGAGAGAGAGAGAAAGAGAGAGAGAGAGAGGCAGCAACATTCATGTTTGGCAACAATGTGGAGCAGCTGGACTCACATGTGTTGTACAAACTACCCTGGGAAGCACTTTGTGAGTTTTTTGTAAGTTAAATAAAGCACTTCCAGGTGACAGCAATTCCACTCCCAGGCATTTGCCCAAGTGAAAATACAGAAAACTGAAACAAGACACACATGAATGTTGCCAGCTGCTTTACTTACAGTAACTCCAAACTGGAAACAAGCGAATGGAAAAAAACAGAATAGTGAGGTACTCAGACATTGCGTATCACGCATCAATAAAGAATACAGTAATGAAGCACACAAGATAATGGGTATATAATATATGGTAGATCACAAATAAGATAGCTAAAATGTACTCTTATCAGATTCTAGAACAGATTGAACTACTGGTGTAGAGACAAAAAGCACTTCAGTGATACACCAAAGTGGGGGAGAATAGAATTTTCCAAAAGCCTTCTGAAGAAACTATCTGCTGTGACGAATATCTTTTATTTCTTGATTACATTATGTTTATGTATGTATTAGCATTTATTTAAAAGTCATCAAAGAATGATTGAATTGTCTGTTTTATTGTTCAGTAAATAGGCTTGTATCATTACAATATTTAATCATTTAATGATCTGTAATTGTGTACAGTATATTTTGAAATATTTGTCCCAGCTGTGAAGAGGTCTTTCTCCAAAGTGGTTTATATGTTCTTTTCACTGATGTTTCAATGCTCTGTCTCTCATAGAGGATCACATTAATCTACTCCAAGCCAGTTACAGTTTTCTCTGGTTGGCTCTTCTCTAGTCAGTCCTTACCCCAACAGGACATCCTCGGCTCTGTTTGAGGACCCTTTGGGTATCTCAGTGAAGTGACTGGCGTGACATCTTGCAATCTTGCTGGCCTGACAGGGCCAACTATTACCACAGGAACACTCCACGGCTTCCAACCACTGCTTAGCAATTCTCTCGCTCTGGTGGCCACAAGGAGAATCTTTATGCTTCTGTCATGTGTTCAGTATGAGAATCTAAAATTTCCGTGATGGGAGATCAGCAGCCAATTATTTGCCTCCCCTTTCCTCAATTTCTTCACCAACACCATGCTCCTTTAAGTTTTAGATCCTTTGGTTGGCTTTAATAAAGCATCAGCCAGTGTTTCTTGGCACTCTGGCAAGTACTACTGGAATAAACCACATTTTATCTTCCATTTAAACCATCCAAATAGATTTAGTGAAGAAGCAGTAGTGAAAGCTGTGATGTTGAAACACAACATAATCAAGAAACATTTTGAAGAGCTTACAGAAAAGGAAAAATTTTATATTCTTAATGAGATGAAACAGAGAAAGTAATGCTGCCTGGATTACAAAAGATATACTTTTTCTAGGCAATGTGAACTGAACTGGATTCTTACAGAACCAGCAACTCTGTTGGGACTTAGCACAGAGCCATCATGGGGCTAACTGAGTAACCTGGGGAGACACAACTGCTTTCAGCAGCAAGCTTGTGATTGAGAATTGGTTATGTAAGGCTAGACACAGAGTAGGGAAAGAAAGGCTTTTTATCCATTTCAAGAGATACAAACTAATTAGGTAACACTGTGCCACATGTTGCTTATTTAGAGACAGATGCAGGACAACACATATTTTCTTATGTTGCTCTTGTTCCTCATTCATTGACCTACTTTTTCTGGTGCTGAAGAAGAGCCATAAAGGAGTGGTAACATTTTTTTTTAACCTGAAAATTTGAAAAGAAATATTTCCAGGACTTCAAATCCATGAATTCATCCCAGAAATAAACAAAGAAGAGCTGGGGAATCTTTTTTTCCAGGTTTTATTTAGGAAAATAAAAACATCCTCACGGCTCTATTGTGAACGTGTGGATTACTGAATAGTTAGGATAGATATACAGCTGCATTCTCTTAATTCAATGAATAGAGAGGTTTGTTGTAATAATGTTTGTGGACAGGATATCATGTTTGCATCTTGTACAATGAATAACCACTAATGTAACAATGTGAAATGTATTAATTATTGAAACTGTGCTTGTAATCAGTTTTGGAACTGTCTCATTGCTATTTATTTCTCCATAAAATTACTTTTTTAAAAGAAAGAATGATATCCTCCAGATGCAGTCCCACAAAGCTGGAGGATATCTTACCATTTAAATCCTATTAAAATAATTTGTTTAGCGTACACACAACTGTTCTGATTTCTCACGACTCTTGCCTCTTGAGTCACCGGAATTATTTGTGCTAACATTACCATTAGTTCCTTGGTAGTACAGTTAATGACTTTCCCATTCCCTGATACATTTCCAAGTCTAGAAAGGACTAGCTGGTTTTGAATAAATGTTTGCAGAATTTAATTGTTTGGTTTTCTCTTCTATTGTAGAAGAAAGACATGTTGAGCAATGAGTTTGCATTCTCATTTATTATTTTTAATATTGTAAAATAGTTCAATACATTTGGAAAGATATTTGACAAGGGACATAAAACCCATAAAATTGCATACACTTCTTTAAGCTGTTAAATCCAATGTCTACACATCTATCTTAAGCAGACAATAAGAAAGAGTACTATTCATTACACTTTCCATCAAAGTTATAGTGAAAGGTAATCATAATGTTTAACAATAGGAAAATATGAAAGAAAATGTGGTAGCTTCAAAATAGGATGATTTTTAAAAGGGAAGTATAAATACCAAGTATAACATGAAAGAATAATTCTATATATGAATGAAAAATCTAGAATGAAAACATGTTCTATAAAATCATAACAATTTGCAACAGATAAATATCCCAAGGCACCCAAATCAGTAGATAATAGAAAGAAGGGTTTATATCATCAGGGATAAGAAGAACAGTTGACTATGTGACACAGATTTCATGACCAGCCATAGTGGATGATGTGACTCAGAGGGTGATGGAGGATGAGGGAGACTTCTAAAAATCAAGTCCCAGGGTTGCAGCCTCAGTACTGGCCAGAGGAAAATTTTAGTATCTTCTTAGGTAAACTATACAATGTGCACTACCTAACCAACTCAATATTGTGGAAAATGTAAGGTTAAAAATTGGAGGAGATTAAATCTTGGAATGGATGCATGAAGCAAGTCTTGAGACATGATGTAAATATTAAAACTTACCATCTTCCATGGCCTTCATGCCAGTGGCGCTAATGCCACAGATTCTTGAGCCTCCTTAACGTTGAAGAGCCAACTATCAGGAAGCATATAAGCATAGCAGGGTATAGATTTTAAGTGCTGTTTCAGTGGCAATGAATGCCGGTTCCTGAAAGTGGTAGAAACAGGACTCAGACTGACTCAGTGATGCTTGCACATCTTTATGTAGCTCAAAAAATTTGTCCTCAACATGTGAGAAGCACCCTTATTCAAGGTCTCTAGATAATATTTCCTACTCTTTTTATTTTCTCCCTAAGGAAATTATGTTGTAAGTTTCCAGTCTAAAAATAATTTCCACCGTTATACCATTTGCTACTATATATTTACTTCATTTTCCTTTTCCTAAATTGTTTTGCCTTTAGGTCAAACTTGCCAGAACAAGAGCTAGTCCTCATTTTGGCAGAGTTTGCCCTACTTTGATGTGCTTATTATAGAATTCTGGTCAACTCTATAAGATACAGGGACAGAGGAAAGGAATGTCCCACCTTCTCAGGAGAATGTGTCACTGGTAATGTATTTTAAAAGATATATACAGTTAGATTGTAACTAAAGAAAACTAAACTACATTTCTCATTTAATCTTTCATTTTAACTATGGCCTCTGAGAAATTACCCATATTGTTTGCTGTAGGGTCGGTTGTTAGCCTTCTGGTCATTCAACGTAGACACTGCGGCTCCAGTAGCTGTGAAAGCATGCTCCTCCTCCTTACTCACGAAGTTGCACCAGAATTCAGCTACCTATCGCGTTCACTTTGTTTCCTTGACTTGTCAGTTTTCCTCACTTTCTTTTACATAATAGTATGGCTCGCTTACCCTAGTTCTATTTCTCAGTTTTTATTTTCATTATTACCTGCTTATAGTGCATAATGATCGCATTCATCTTGGTGAGCTGGCACATGTACATAGCACATTTTAATTTTTATCCCCTTCTTCCTCCATCTCCCCTCCTCTACCTCTTTTGCCCACTCTCATTTGCAAAAGATGTGTCCCTCAATCTCTCCTGTCACCCTTCTTTCATTTTGCTTTTTATTTCTAATTTGGGTTTCTTATATGAACAAAATCACGTGATACTTAATCTGTGTGTCTAACTAATGTCATAGTCTCAATGTGTATGCATTTTTTTTTCAAATGACTCGTTTATCCTTGATGTATGTTATGATTTGTGTCCAATGATTCTCCCAATGTCTCATGCAGCCATGGAGTGGCTTCTGGAGTTTGTGATTGATTCATGATCCAATGCTGGGACTGCAGGTGCTATACTCTGGCCCTAGGGTGAGCAAATTGCATTACAATGTAAGGAGGAGAGAGAGGCTAGCTAGCTGCCTGAGCTGCTGCCACTCCCTTTGCTCTCTGCTCTTTGCTACCTCCAGGAATAGTTGTTCTCTTCCATGTGCCACTTGGCCTTGGAGCCAGCTAAGTATAGACTGAAACCTCCACTATGAGCTAAATAAACCTCCCTTCCTTCATGTCGGGTACTGGGTATTTTGTCCCAGCAATGAAAGAAGAACAACTAAGACAATGTGTTATCATCTAAGAGTTTTGAAACGATACCTTACTTATCCAAAATGTACCATTCATGCCAGTTGTAAACATGCATTCAGTAAAAGCTCATGTACAAATTATTATTATTTTTTTAGGGTTTTGTTTTTGGTGCAGGGTCTCAGTACATATATGGAGCTCATAGCTATCCTCCTGTTTTCAGTCTCCCTAATGCTGGGATTGCAGGCATGTGCCACTATGCCCGGACACCATTGCCAGCTTAGTGCACCTGGTGGCAGGGCCAGCATGACAAGTTATTTGATAAATGATATTTTACAAAATCTTACACACCCTTCTATATTCATACTTCACTGATGTGACATAGGAGTACTATAATTGTTCTTACCTGTGTCTCTAAGGTCTGTTCAACAAGTACCAGTTTCTGACTTTCCTCTATCTGTTTTAGTTTTCTCCACTGTTTAAAGTCTACTTGGTATTTTTGGTTGATACATTTGAATAGTTAATTGTGTTCTCCATGTGTAAACCTTTCTGTTTATATTGTATTATGTATATACTACTAATACACTAACAGACAAAATAAATCCTTTAGGATAGTTAAAAACAAGACATGTAATACTGGATTTATATATCAAATCCCAATATGTGACAAATTGTTTTTCTTTAAATGTGGGACTGGACATGTCTGCATGTCTGGTAAAGGAACCAAAAGTTCGATGGCTCATAACACTGGGATGAAGGTCTACCATGGCCTGGATGCCACCGGCAGTAGGGTGTTAAAGGTGGTGAGAGTATTTTATGCTCACCATTTTAGGAGTATGCAATATGGAAAGATCTGATAAAAAAAACAAGAACCATATGAAAACATACAAACTAAACCCTGTAATGTCAGATGCCGGTCACCTTTGCATCTGATATTTCACTTTGTTACAAGATGCAAGGAACACTAAGAAAGCCAGCATCACTTATCTCATAAAGACTCAATTAGGGTGAAACTTGGGCACAACCACCAAAGAGTCTTCATTTTTTGTTCTTTCAGATCTGCCACAGATGGTATAGTGGCCCAGGACATGCAGCCTTTCAGTCTGATCATCTCATAAGCACTGCTGATCATCTGTTGGTGAGTTTCTGCTGTTTCTTCTCAGCATCAATGTCTTAATCCATATGCAGGTTCTTCAGCAGACACCAGCAGCATTCACACTACTCTCTGCAAACACACTAGCCTCTCCAAAGGCTCACCTGTGATAGCTTCATGGGTGATCTGCAGTCTTTTCCCCACCAAGCAATGAACTTGGGCTGAATCAGGATTTAAGCCATTCCTGACAACATGGCTTTTGTGAAAAAACTACCTAGCCTTCAGGCCATACAGATCAAGATATACACAGAACTGGAAACAGCAGAATCTTGCAGTTTGAGCTGCATTTTACATCAGTAGACACGAAAAATTGAAAGATGTTCACATTATGTTGGCTCAAATTAAAATGGGCTATCTCTCTCCTGCTGCATGACCAGGCTATGATAACTCACATGGCCTTTACAGTCACATTATAGTCTTTGCTAGAGACAGTATTTGGTATTATAAGCAAAATATTGCTATCATCTCTTCCCTCAAATTTGTCATTTATGATATGACCACAATCCAGACAACAGTCCAGAAAAAGACAACAATCCAGAAAGCCTAATTAGTCTAACTTTCCCACATCAAATAATGGTTAAGTAGAAGTGCCTGGACTCAAATGTGTTTGTTCATTGGTTTATTAACTAATTCATTCAAATAATGATATTCAAGAATTCAGCTATGTCACAGCTGCTGTCATAGACACTATCTGCTCACAACCTAGAGGTACCAGGACTCCCTCCTGCACCTCGTTTCACCAAGTGGATTGTGTTTTTCTCACTGAGGATTTTCTAATCTAAGATGCTGAATGAATCAATAGTGTGGCTTCATTTTATTCACATTTTTCTTTACCAAAAATGAAAATGAAAACAAAAACAAATAAATTGCCCTTTACTTATAAAATGTGCTGAAAAATACTATGTACCAAAAAAGAAATACATTGTATCTGTTGTTCTTTCTTCTGTGAACTTTTACAGTTTAAACTTCTAACAAAGACATAGTTAGCATAATATGTGCTATCCTAGGGACAAAGAGCATGGTGAATAGTTAAAGCAAACATGAACTTTAATAAGAGTTGAAAATAGCACTTATTGGTACTATGAAACAGGCCTGATTATTTATATTTCTTGTACTTCAATAATTTCACCTAGACAATTAGACAAAATCTCACCTCCGTAAACTTGCAGAATCAGAAGAATATATCACACCCATAGATGATGTTCAGTTGAACCTGGATCTTTGCCCTTCTTTGATGGTAACTGCCATGCTGAAGAGAGAAGCTTCTTCATATTGACATGGGTCCTTCCAAGGCAGTTAGGACTCTGGCCCTGTGACATAGAAGCTATTGAGAAGTCTTGGGTCTGTGTTCACTTCAGTCATGACCAGGAAAGGGTCTCCAGCCAGATGCCCATTGTCTGCACTTCCTTCTTTCTGTAGTGCTGCTGATGTCTGAGCTCTCGCAGTTCTCTGCTCATTGCCCTCAACTCTTTGTCATTCTCCCCACAGGATGCCAGAACCAACAAGTGATCAAAAATGTCCTCTATATTATGAATAGAAGGGAGTGGAGACATCTCTTTGACATAGCTGACTTCATTTTCTTTGGCTCTATACTGAGTAATGGGTCCTGGTACTTACACACAGTGGAAGATAGTAAAACCCAACTTACAAATGAGTTTCACTGAAGAAAAATCTTGCAGATCAGATTCATTTGCAGTACAGTAAAGTAAGACTTATACACTGTACCTGCGGATCTTATAAAGTATACCTCTAAAATTTTACAACTCAAATGTTAATAAGTCCAGGATGTACTGTACTACTCTCTGTAAAATAAATTATACATGTCATTTGTGACAACACAGATGACCTGGACACCTTCATATTAAGACACAAAAATTTACAAGCTTATGCACATATGGTATGTTTCAGACAAATATGATCTCATGGAAGCTCCACCTGTAACGATGGTGACCGGAAGCTGGGAAAAGCAGTGAGAAGAGAACTGGAGAAAGGTTGATCAAAGGGTCCAAAGTGCTTTAGTGTAGGAGCAAGGATTTCTGCTGAGCTGTTATATAGTAGGGTGGTTATTTATAATGATAGAGTACTATATACTTTCAAAAGCTGGAAGATAGGAGCATAATTTTGTTTTGGCAAAACCAGGGATTGAACTCATGCCCTTGCACTTTCCTGGGAAGCCCTTATTCTACTGAGCCACCTTCCTGGCCCTGAGCCATCTCCCCAGCCCATTAAATGTTAATAGAAATGTTCACAACTTTAGGAGACAGACATATTTAAACTGATTTAAATATTACATAATATATGATGGATCAAAATATCAAACACTACCCCATCAATGTAGGCAAGTTTTGAGTTTTTATATATGACATAAAAGACACTTAATTTAGATTTTTTAAAAATTGAAAAGGGTCCCATCTATGACCTGTTACTTCTTGAAACATTCCCTTCCTCTTTGCCTTCCCTGAATTTTCTCAAGAGGTAATATTTAATTTCTTCCCACTCCAAAACAATCAGGAATAGGGAATAGGATTGATTCTGCCCTTGATCCTATTACTACCTGGATATGCTTCCTTGACTTTCCAACAGCATAATGATTCCATCAGAGCTGGTAGCTGCCATGACACTGAGTTAGCAAGTCCTGAGATAAACCTGAGTGCCTCTTGTCTTCCTGTTCTCACAGGAACTGATAAGAAAAAACCAGCCAAACAAATGGTCCCCTCCTAAAATATAAACTACGATTGTGTTGCGTCATATTTCTTATCAATCATCTGTCCACTTTTCAGCTTCTTTTCATGGCAACATCATTATAACGTTTTTCTATAAATATCTTCACTAAGTTATGCTTAATTATATTTTCTGGGAAAAGAAATCACAGCAACATTGTACACCCTTCACTTCTCCATAACAGATCCAGTCCTAGTCATGCCCCCAACACTGGCTCCTGATGGGAGAGTAGCAGGCAAGGAGTGAGGTTAGGGATTTAAATTTTGCTTACTCTAGTTTTAAAAATATAGTCTAATAAATTCTACTGCAGTTGCTTCAGGCTTTCTTATCCTCCTGGTTGTTCATATTTCTAGCTCCTTGCCCTTCCCTGCTCCTTTCCAAGAAGCCACTGCTGCATACAGGGCTCCAGGAGTTGCCCTGGTATGGTGTGCAAAGGCCCTTACACTCTCATGTGGGTTCCTGAAGGTGCCAGGCTGACAGCTGCTGATAGATGGGCCAGCCTTGCCGTCTCCACGTCTCCAGTTTTTTTGCTGACATCTGCTACTGTCTGCGGCTGATGAATTCATGGTGCACTGTGGTCAGTCCCGCTTTATGGCTTGTTTTGAAAACACTGTTGATATATTACAAAACAATTTGAGCATAAATCCTGCATCCTTTTGCTTATGTTCAATTTCTTGAATAAGAAACTCTAGGGGACTACTGAATACTGAATCAAGCCCTGTAGGAATGTGTACAATGTAAGGGGACTCACTCCGCAGGCCTCTACCCGCCACCTCAATTGGTCCATGTGTCTCTCCTGCCTCAGCTTTTGTTGCTAACTGTCATCCTTCTTGCACTTCTGAAAACTCAGAGGTTGCAGTGCCTCCAATGCACACTTCACTAGGTGACCTCAGCGCCTTTTCAAGGTAACTTCCTCCATCTATTAAAGCATTTATGTGTTTCTTGACCACTTAACATATTTTGAACTGTGCTTCTATTTTTATTAGGCCTCCATCATTTTTTGTTTCACTTAGCTGTCATTCATACACAAACTTCCTTTTCCCCATTTTATTGTGCTATTTCACACAGCATGGTACCATTTAGGAATACAATGTCCCACCGTGGCAGAACTCACCATTTAGCCTGCTTAGGACAGGAGAGGGTCCGGGTGACTCTTGGCATGTTCGCCTTCCTTGGTGCTAACCTAGATCTCAAAGCACTTAAAGGCTCTCACTAATCTTTGCCCACATCCTCATTGGGACCTTTGACTTTGGGGGTCGTCTGCTCATTCCTGTCTCCTTTCTCCTTCCGTGATCTCATGCAGGTTTTCAGGCCCTAAACCCATGCTTTCCAGCACATAGGGCTGAAAAACATTCAGGAGTGTGCCTCAACCTTCTTGAGTTGCACACTCCCAAACTTGCCAGGATGGATATGTGAGGTCGTGGCTGCAGGATGGGGACCCCCCCACCTCTGTCCAGTTCTCTAAACCCCGTCTGTGCAGATCTTCTCATCTAGGGTTTAAAGATGCGGTGCTTCCTCCCACCTACCTTTTGCTTCCGCCTTACCTGTCCTTGCCCACTGCCATCCCAACATAGCACAGTCTGTTTTCTGCTCTAGACTCAGCTCTGGCTTCTCCATCTTTATTGAATGGGAGCTACAAAAGCAATGTAAGCAGCCGTTTTTCCTAATTTTGCAAGAGCTTGGCTTACTTGTTATCTACCTGGAATCTCTTCCTTAGCTGTGACACAGGCTTTCTGATGCGACTGCCACATCAAGGTTGAGCTGGAGAGTTGCCTTTTTCTCTGGACTCTCCCCTGACTAAAGAGGTGGGTGCTGTCCATATGCTGAAGTTCTTTTGTTTTGCTGGAGACTTTCCTTTGAGCTCTAGAATCTGATCGTCCACTGGCGATCTTTACTTGGAAACCAAAACAACATCTGAAACTTAACCCATCGAAAGCCTTACTATGGGTTTACAGGAGTTTAGTTCCATTTTGCCTTGAAAATTAAGCAAAAAGCCTTCCCATCTTTGCCAGAATATATTGTTTACAGTATAAACCTAGCTAGCCATTACAATCTGACTTGGGCATGTTTGGTAAACAGAGATTTCCATACAACTTTCCAACTGGAATAAGGGCTCCATAGCCAGAATAAAAAGCTGGTATTACTTAATAAATGAGAAGAAGTATTTTCTCACACATTGTTGATGAAAAATGAAAAAAAAATTCTGTCTTTCTAGGAAACAAATTTTGAACTATTTAACCAACAATTCCACCCTGGGAACTATCTAACAAGGAAATAAAATATCGGTATCTATAAGATATTTAAAACTAAATTATTTGTAGCCACAGAAAAAACTTGTGATAGACAATTCACCTATGGAAAAGAATGAATAAATTACAGTGCAATCATATCATAGAAATATTATGCAATAAAGACTGATTGAAACTTACATATAAGTTAATTTTAAGAGATTCACGTAATGAACAAAGAATGCTGGAAAAAGGATACTGTTTCGTGTGTGTGTGTGTGTGTGTGTGTGTGTGTGTGTTTGTATGTGGTTCAGTACAGAAAAAGTTTTCTAACTCTAGGTAGAATTTGGGATATGCTTTTACTTCTTTATTATTTATCCGAAATAGACATGCACACAATTATGGTTATTCATGTAGCTTTGCACCAAAATTATCTATAGAAAAGAAAGGTCCTTTCCCTGTGTACTTCGCTTCTTCTGTCTTTCCAATGTCCTTCTACTTTTTCTATCTGTGTTGCTCACAGTCTAGTGATGGCAGCATCATTGTTGGCAGTGCTGTTACAGTACCCTGGAATATTTTACCAGTAAGGAATGTAAATATAAAAACACAAGCTAGGACTGGGGAGATGGCTCAGTGGAATAAGCACTTCCCTGGCAAGCTCAAGGGCCTGAGTTCAATACCTGGTTCCGAAAAACAACAACAACAAACCAACAAAAACAACAACAACAAAACCTATGACTTCTTATTCCCTGATCAGCCTTCTTCTGCCTCAGAACTTCTCAGTGCCTTCTGTAGGCCCAGCAGGTGCACTGCAGTCCGGCCATCCCCCCCACCCTCCTCTCTGTCTGTGTCTGCGGCTGCTCGAGCTCTCACGACTGGGGCCCTTACTGTCTCTCCCGGGATGTTCTCCTTTGCACTTTCTGGTTCACTGAAGAAAAGTTATCTGCATGAACATGTTCTGAGGTGTTCATGAGAGACATAGCAGGGCCACTCTCCTTTCTAGTATAGTCTACCTACCACTTGGTCTCCCTCACAGGACAAGGAAAGTATTCGTAAATACTGCCGCAGTTGCTTGTTTACTCTTTGCCTCTTGGGGATTGTATCTCTTACACATTATCTAGTACCTAATGCAAATTTTGGCACATAGTATCTGATTGTCAAATAAATATCAATGGAGAACATGAAGAAGTTGGTAAGTGAAGAAAGAAACATTTTCTGGCTAATGGAACAGAGCAGTATTTTAAATGAATTGAGATCTCTGATGAGGTGTCTTTGGGCATGTACCCCCCCCCCCCAACAAACATTCTGTGCTATGTCTTATGTCTGTGGAAGTAATTTGGATCAATTTAACTTAAAAACACATTATAGGCAGATGAATTTTCCACGAAATGGAGATTGTTTTATTTTTGAAAGAGGAATGATGATGTATGACGTGATTTCAAGTGAGACCACAGATTAGAAAAATTCCTAGTCAAACTTTTATACATGTCACTACTGCTTTGAATGTTGAGGAGAAATATTTCTTGCCACTCTTTACTGTTTTCTTTCTGCTCCTAATATTTTCTTCTGGTAATTAACAATAATTAAAGGAAAGACCAGGAGGTCAGATTCTACTGGGCTGGAAAGGCCAGCTGATTTCTAGAACCTTTAGGAAACCAATACAATATTCTTACCTAGAGGCCATGAACAACCCAATCCCTTCCACTTCAGCAGAATCACTAAAACCATGGAGGTCCTTCCTCACCTCCAGAAGAGCTGAGACTGTCGGATGTATACCTGGACTAGGTTTTGGCTATGAATATGTACAGGAAGCAGTGTAAGATGTGGTGACTTTTAGCTGTTGTACTTAGAACCTTGTGCTTGTTAACAACTCTAACATCTGAAACAAATATTTAATGCGTGCACACTTTTCAGCCTACCACCATAAATTTATCCCCCAATATTTTGGTATTCTGATCAATATTTTATTTCTTCCAGAGCACATAATATGTCAAGAAAAATATAAGAAAGATACTGTGAAAAGGATTCCTTTGATCTGATAATTCAGTTCATGAAGTGCTTAAGTTCAAAGAACAAGAGCTGAGAAACTAAATCACTGTCTTGCACTTGCAGGATTTCTTTCTAGCTATATTACCTTAGAAAAGTTTGATAAATTTAGTAAGCGCTGTTTCTGGGGAAAACGGAGAATATCATATTTATTCAATGCCTTTTTTTTTTGGCAGAACTGGGGATTGAACTCAGGCCCTTGTGCTTGTCAGGAGTTCAGTGTCTTGTATGGCAAGTAAATTTTAAAAATAAAGTAGCCTGCCTATAGTAAGAATGATATTGCAATATGTATGCATGATAATGCAGTAGCATTAATACAGGTTGTTTACTTTAAAGTTTATATGCTTAAATATGATCTAATATAAATGGAGAGTTATTAAAAATATTAGGTTTTTTTGGTGGGGGGAACTGGGGATTGAACTCAGATCCTTGTGCTTGCCACAGAAGTGCTTATTCTACTGAGCCATCTCCTGGGCCCCAAGAATATGAGTTTGAGTTTTTGTTTAAGTAAAAATATTTTGTTAGTTTAACAACAGGAGCTTAATCAGAAGGGTGAAAATGAGCTTAGGGAGTGGCCAGGAATATTGGAAAAATAGGCTTGACAAAAAGCTGGACTCATGAATTATCGCATTGTCTCTCTGGAGTAAAAAACTGAAAGTGTAAAGAAGAAATAAAATGTATAATAGATATTAAGAAACAGGAAATAATTGTTCAGAAGAGAAGAGAAACTAGGGCAGAGAGAGAGAGCAAAAAGAAAGAAGAGAAAAGAAAAAATGAGAAAGGAAGGATGAAATGGAAATGAAGCTTTGTCTATAAGGAGGGGAAGAGGGATTGAAGGGAAAGAAAGGAAACAGGAAGAAAGAAGCATATTTTCTTCTTGCTGCAGTTGTTTGTTTACACTTTGCCTCTTCGGGACTGTATCTCCTACGCATTACCCAGTACCTAATACAATAGTATCTGATTGTCAAATAAATATCAGTGGAGAACATGAAGAAATTAGTAAGTGAAGAAAGAAATATCAAGATATATCATGAACAGGTGCAAATTCCCTATGATGAGTGCAGCCCGTATGTGTGTCTAAATGGTACCAATGAACTTAATAATGATAGAAAAAGAAAATAACTCAGACATAATAGGAGGCAACTTGCTCAAGGTGTTTGGACCCTCTAGGGGACCCACTTGAGGCTTATGTGGATTCTGTTCTCCAGAAGAATGCACTTTACCACTAATTTTCCCAACCCCATGCAACTTAGCACCCTGGTTTCTTATTCATGGACCTTCTGAAAAAATATCTCCTTGGCTTAGCTAGAGGTACTCTGCCATGTTTTGATCTGTGAGAATCAGGCGCCTTAAATTTTGTCCTTGTCTACACTACTTACAAGGGAGGAAGGAAGACTTCTCAAACCAATTTACACTGGTCAATTCAAATAACTACAAAATGCAAATCAACTAAAAGTAAAATATCGTGACAGATTTCCAAGTGATCCATCCTAGCTCTAGAGCAGAATGAATAAATATCGAATAAAATGGTCTAAGTGACAACATAAAGCTTTAATTTCAAAGCAGAAAATTGGGAGCTGCTCTTGACATGATTGTAGTTCACTCCTGACTGGTGGGTGGGCCCTAGGGCTCCTCCAGGGTGCTCAGAAGTGGTTGGCTCTTTTCGCCACTTGGTTCCTCTCCACTTTAACCTGTTTCTGTTTATTTTTATTTAAAGGTAATGTAATTCTATCTAAAGATTCCATTTAAAAAAGTTCTGCTGTTAAAATAGATGTGTAGGAATAATAGCAACATAAAAATGGTTTCAAAACCATAGAACAAAGGAGTAGCAGGCTGGTTGGGGAAAGGAGGTGGAGGGGGCCTGGCACCATCACTGCAAAATAGGTTTGTGACCCATATCACGCTAAGGCATAAACCACGTATTTAAGTTGGCATGTTTCTCAGTCTTGCAAGGACCTTTAACTTCCCCTGGCTCATGTGATCTTTAGAGTGACCCAACATGGAAAGGAAAGAATCTGACATTGTCTCAACGTACAAGTTGGAAAGGACAGTACAGGAAAAATGAACCCTCCAAAGCAATGCAAAAATCTGCAACCCTGATTCTTATGTAGACTTTGTTACCTTGTAACAGCACCTGACATTTTTTTTTTTTTTAATTGGTGGCATCCTCTCAGCCTAGAAAATTTTAATGAGATCACAAGGCTTATACAGAAACAGTCGAATTGTAATGCTGGACTGGGGTGAGAGGCCTTCAGGTCCATTCTGCCCTCCCTCCGTCCACTTTTCCTGGAGCATGGATCCTGGAGTCCCCTCTAAGAAGGGTGGGCTCAGGTTTATGGGATAAAGGCCATCGCTGCAGCTGCACCATTCTTCGGGAATCTAGTTGGGTTTCCCTCCCTCCAGCTGCTCCACCTCATTTAATATTGATCCAAGCAGTGTGGCTCCCAGGGGTCAGCTCTAGTTAGGGAAGTAATGCAGGGGTGGCTATGTTAGGAAAACAGGCTGGGGACGAGGAGGCAAGATGCTTCTCTGGTTTTGTTTTCCTGAAGTTGACATTGATGTATGGTGGTACCAACAGGAAGGCCTGAGACTCCTGGGCCACAAATTTAGTGTTATGAAAAGACACCGGGGGGTCTTTTGTAGAGTTTTTCTGTGTTAAGCTGCGAATGTCTCCCAGGATCTTCAGTGTTCTCCTTTCAGCCATGTCACATTTGAAAAAATATCCATGGTCTTGACCAAATTTGTCCTCATTTTTGTAAGAATCCTACTGGGAATCTTATTTCTCCTATAGGAGCCCAGATGGAATTATAAAAACACCTTCATGTTTGCCTCATTAGAATGAGAGAATGAGTCATTTTATAATCTTCCTTCTGCTCCCATTCACTAGATGAAATTCTCATCCATCATGTAGGCATCACTTGTACATGTATGTGTTCTTACCCGTGTCCCTGTTAATGTGGTCAGACCTTGGGGTCCATGGGAATTAGTCCAAAATCCCTTACAGATGTCCCGATCTGAGATTGTTGAATCTCCTATGTAAAATGGAAATGTTATTTGCATGTAGCCCATGCACATCTTATTTTATACTTGAAATCATTCCTAGGTTAATTACAATACCTAATTGAATGTAAATGCTGTGTGTAATGGTCAGTGTCCTATTTAGGGAAGGATGAGGTGAGAAAAGCCTGTGCAGGTTCACTACAAGTGTGACACTTTTTCTGAATATTTTAGATTGCGTTGGGTGGAGTCTGCAGGTGTGGACCAATGAACACAAAAGTGGTCGGCGCACCCATTCGTGTTTCTACCTGAGCATACACACACACACACACACACACACACACACACACACACACAC
>NDGN011551810.1:0-17396 GCA_002564285.1 Tympanoctomys barrerae | reverse complement strand
AGAGAGAGAGAGAGAGAGAGAGAGAGAGAGAGAGAGAGAGAGAGAGGGATAGGGTGTCAATATGCAGTTCAGGCTGATTCTGAACTCACCATGTAGCCCAGGCTGGCCTTGAACACTCAGCAATCCTCCAAGCCTCAGCCTCCCAAGTGTTTGGATGACAGGTGTGCACTATCATGCCCTGCCTCTGAGATTTTTTTTTTTTTTTCCAGAACAGGAGATTGAACTCAAGCCCTTGCACTTGCCAGAGAAGCGCTTATTCTACTGAGCCATCTCCCCGGCCCCCTGTTTTGGGTTCTTGAGACAGTGTCTTCCTACACTGGCCTTGAACTCACTATGTAGCCCATACTTGATCTGGAATTTACAGTGATCCTCCTGTCTCAGCCTCCAGTGTTAGGATTAGAAGCATGCAAGAATCCCCACAAGATTCCTTTATATGCGTGAAAAACTACACCCAAAATTTGGGGCTGGGGAGATGGCTCAGTGGAATAAGTGCTTTCCTGGCAAGTGCAAGGGCCTGAGTTCAATCCCTGGTTCCACCAAAAAAGAAAAACCACACCCTTAATTTGTATGACCTGACCGATTGGCTGCCTGAACTCAGCCAATCCCACATTCCCAATGCACAGCAGTCCCAAGACACAAAGTAGGGCATCTAGCATCCTGGTCACCACAGTCTCTCTCTTTGCCCAGGTACCAAGTGGGAAATGGGGAAGGCAAATTTCCTGGGTTCCTACCCTTAAGGCTGCAGAGATAAACCAGCCAAACCAGGACAGGGAGGCCCACCCCTACTTCCTGTTGGAGTGGCCTGAGGTTACTTAAGGTCAGAGCAGAGGGAGGGATACCCTTGTCTGGCTCCTTCCTCTAAAATTCCCTCCTGGGCTCAGGTAGCCACAGGCTTTCCCCTCTAGCAACAGACACAGCCAGATGAGAAGACATGAACACTCCATTGAGGTTGCAGCAAAGTTAAAACTTGTGTGAGGGATTTAATTTGTTCACCATAGAGCCATTTTCATGTCTCGAAGCACCGATGGTACATGCATGACTTGTCCCCCTCAGGTGCCTTGGACAGTCCCATGGGGTGGTACAACTTGCCCCATGGGACAATCAGGCATGTACCAAGCTGGAAGCAATCACCAATGGGGGTCCTCATTTACAAGTGCAGACACAACTCATGCTCACATCCCGTGGAGTGTGGGTTCCCAGTGCCTCTCACAGCCTCCCTCTGGTTTTCCCTCAATGGGCTACCTGTCTGCTGGCTGGTCTGCTTCTCCACCCACCCTTAAGCTTTCAGGGATCAGAGACAGCAAGTCTACCAGGCTTCCCACTGGGTCCCTGCCAGAATCACAGCAGCGTCCCTAAGCATCTGAGGACTGATGATGAAATCCTGAGGGCCTGGGGAATAGACCCGAGGCTCCCTAAGTGTTCTCTGTCCTCTGAGGAGTTAGTCTAGCCAGGGAGACCAGCCATAACTATCCAAGACATGAAAAGGCAGCAAGAGGCTTAGATAACAGCCTGGAACAAAACAGGCTGGGTCACAAGGCTATGAGATAAACTGCTCCAAATCATCTCGCGATGGCAGAGTTTTCGCACATTTCTACCCTCAGACCTGCGTGGGTCCCCAGCCATACATCTCTGGGTGGCAGTCTTCTGAGGCATGGGACTCACTATCTTCCGAGCCTGCTTTAGAGCTCAAGGCTCAAGGCCGGCAGGACATTGGAAGGCCGGTCCAGCCATCATTTCCAGACAATTTTTCCCCATCATCATTTCTTTTCTTCAGCCCAGGCTCTCCTCCCTGCCCTGCTAACCCAGGCTCCCCGCCCCGCAGCCTCCCACCGCTTTGCCTACCCTAGCCCCTCTACTAGCCCCTGGGGTCCCACCCGCCGCTCACGGGGAGGAGGGCCTAGTCTCCCAGTGCACCAATCCCAGAGCTTCAAACGATTTCTGTCCCCCCAAAAGTCCCGCCCCAAGCCGCAGTTTACCAATAGCGCTCTGCACTCGCCCCCAAGGGCCGTCCAATCACGGCGGAAAGAACGGCCGGAGCCCCGCCCCTGCCGCGTTCAGCGGTGGCTCGGCGGGCGGCCGCTCGGGCCTCGGCATTCTCCGGGCGGCGGCGCGCAGCGTCCGGATCAGGCGGCCGCGGCTGGGGCGCAGGCGGCCGCAGGGCTGCTCGCTGGGTGTTGGGCAGAAGGGACAAAAGAGGCAAAAGCCACCGGCCGGGCCGGAGGGTTCCTCAGCTCCGCCTGGGCCCGCGGCGCGGGTCCCAGTATCGAGAAGGAGGCGGCGCCCCCGCTGCCTGGAGCCGGCCCGGAGCCCGCCTGTGGGAGGCCGGACTTCCCGGCCCGCAGAGACCCAGCCTCGCCTCCCGCAGAGGCTGCCAGAGTCCGGGCCGCCGCGTGGGCGCCCTGCCCCCACCCTCGCCTCACCTGCGCAGGGCGCAGGGCCCAGGTGCGGGGGCGAGCACGGCGAAGGCGCCTCCCCCGGTCGCCAGCGAGGCGGAGGCGGGGCCGCGCGCACCTCGGCCTCACCGGCGCCGCTCCTCGCGGTCTCACCGGTCCGCCAGGTCGCGCGGCGTGAGCTTCCCGGGCCGCTCGGGATGCTGTCCGCTCGCGCGCCGCCGGCCGCCCCTGCCCTGGCCTGCCAGGCCATGCCCCACTGTTTACGGGCCGGCAAAGCTCCCAGCTGCTTTGAGCTTTTCGGGGACCCCGCGCCCAGAGAGTGAACCCAGCGGGCCCGCGGACACTGGACTAACTAGTTGCTCAGACCCGAGGCTCCAGACTCAGATCTGTGCCCGCTCCGCCTCCTCCACAATCTGGGTGGAAGCCGGCTCTGGTGTTTTTAGGGTGGGGGGTGTGGTGTAGGGAAAGGAATCCTG
Source organism: Tympanoctomys barrerae (assembly GCA_002564285.1). Classification (NCBI taxonomy): domain Eukaryota; kingdom Metazoa; phylum Chordata; class Mammalia; order Rodentia; family Octodontidae; genus Tympanoctomys; species Tympanoctomys barrerae. The sequence continues at coordinate 14,527 of NDGN011551810.1, read as the reverse complement.
GGGATTTCTGGCACCCCCTTGCCAGGTGGGTGTTTTGTTTTTTGTTGTTTTTTTTTTGTTTTTGTTTTTTGCCTTTGGGGCTTAAGACTCAGGGAACTCGCTCATGGCTTTCTTGATGAAGAAGAAGAAATTCAAATTCCAAACCACTTTCACCCTGGAGGAGCTGACCGCGGTCCCCTTCGTGAACGGGGTCCTCTTCTGCAAGGTCCGGCTGCTGGATGGTGGAGATTTTGTCAGTTTGTCGTCAAGGTAGGAGCTGGGACGTTTCCTACCTGCAGGGAAAGGGGGTGACAAGATCTAACTGCGTGGCAGTGTGCAGTTCTTCCCTGGGATTTGGGGTCCCAGGGGATCTGTGTGTCAAGGATAGGTTTGTGCAAGGCAGGACAGGGCCTGAATGAGCTGGCAGGGTGCTAGGCACCTGTTTGCAGGTGACCAGGTAGATTCCTGGGAGTCTGTTTTTGCAGCTGCCTCTTGGAGCTCTGCGTGCAGCCCACAGTAGGACTGTTTTGCAGATTATATTATAGAAAGAGCAGTGGAGTTTGGCTTTGAGGGAGCAGGGAAGGGGTGTCCCAAATCACCTTGCACCCTGGCTGCACCTGGAGCTGGCTTTCCCAGGTGGCTGCAAAAGGTCCTGTCCCAGGCCCACGGGGGTCTAGCTGGAGATGGTGGCTGGATTTTGGCCTGCCCATCCCCCTCTGAGCGACTGTCCCCTGGCAGTGCTGGACTGCTTTGCATTGCAAATCCCCTTGTCTGGAAGCTGCTGCCCTCTCTGTAGACTGAGTTTGGTTTTGTGTTGATCTCCATCAGGCAGGCTGAAGGTGACTGAGCTCCCAGGCTGGCCGTCATTCAGTAGGCCCATCTGGGGTCACAATCCTGGCTTGCCTGGAGTGATCCTTGGAGGCAGATGGATAGGAATTTGGATCATGGCTCTTTCTGAGCTCTGTTTTTCTGTCAGTTATGGAGCGTTTTCAGTAGAGAATGCTTCGCAAGGCCTGTGCAAGCTGACACCCCCCACCCCCGCCCTTTGCTCCTTAGGCCTTGTGGGGTCAGTGAGCAGGAACTGCCCATTTCTGAGATGGAGAAACTGAAGCCTAAGAAAGAGGAAGTGAGTGGCTTGTCAGGGACCTCAGAGGAGGTGGTGATGAGCTGAATTTTGCCTGTTGGGAAACCTGTTGGATGAATTGGAAATTGAATACTCTGCAGAGAGGAGGGGAGCTGCACAGCCTTTTGGGCGGGGTGGGGGGGGTGGGGGGGGTGGGGGGTGGGGGGTGGTTCATGCCCTGGTTCCCTGGTCTGCTGGGAGCTGCTTAGAGCTTATGGAGGGTGGGGGGTGGGGATATCTGTGGTTGCTCACTGTGCTCAGAGCTGGGGCTTGGAATTGGCCAGGTACTGGCTGGGGGATTATTGTTGTTACCTAATCTCTGATCTCAATAGTCAGGAGTTGTTGGTCTCAACCCCTTGACTGACATGGAGCCAGGTAGAGGTGGGGTCCCTGTGGACGGGTGAGAACTGAGACTCAGAGTGATTTGCCTGAGTTAATTCAGCAAAACCTAGTTTCCAACTTAGGATGTGCTTTTACTCACCACCTTGTAGTGTTTCCAGCCTCAGTTTCCCCTTGTAAAATGAAGAAGTGAGACCCACTCTCTTCAGGTTGCTAGGGGAATGGGTAATCTGCATACCATGTACTGCTCAGGCAAATTGTTGCTGTACTTGTTACTGTTGGCCAAGATGCTCAGGCTCGAGTCCCTCTGGGTCTTAGGGGGACCCCTCCACCTTCCATAGATCATCAGTGCCCTTGAGTCCCACCAAGGAATTGACATTGAACCAAAATCTGAGGTCTCACCTGGCCTCCCAGGCCTGTGACCTGTCATCCTACCCATCAGCCCCTCCATGGCTCTAAACCTGCCCTCTCATTCAGGAAAGTCTGGAAAGTTCCAGGTCTTAGCCCGTATGATCTAGATTCCATGTCTGTTTTCTTTTTCCCCTCTGGCAAGGGGCCTCTGATTTCCCAAGCCCAGCTTAGCCCAGACGGCCTTTCCCAGGCCTCAGCCTGCATGAAACCTGAGTGGGACTGCGCAGGCAGGGAGGAACCAACATTAAGGCCCCCCAAGGCTGGGCACTTAGTGCAGTGCGTGTTGGGCGCCCATTTGCTGCTGGCAGGTGTGTCTACAGAGAACTTGCGGCCAGTTCAGAGCTGCCTTGGCTTTTGTTCAGGAGTTGAGGTTCCTGAGTTCCTGCTTCCTCCACCTCCACCCCACCCACACTGATCGGTAGCCCAGGAGCCCCACCTTGAAGCCCACTGCTCCAGGCTGCCATGGCTTCGTTGTTTATAAGTTAGGGTAGGGCCTGGAGTGAGTGGACCTAATCTTTAGGGTCTCAGCCCAGATCCAGTAGCAATTTTCCCAAACCCAGGAACCTCTGAAATGGCTCAGACTTGGTGCTGGCACCTCAGAGTGAGGCGGCTGAGGCCCCACCCTTGCAGCATCCACCCTCCTAGCTGGATTGTGTTTCCCTGTGTTGGGTGCCATGGCAACAGCTGGGTACACAGCTCTCCCTGACCCAATTTGAGCAGGTAGAGCAGGTGGTGCATTGGGCTGTTTCTCAGCCTCATCTTGGTAACACCTCCTTACAGGCAGTACTCCTCACAGCCCCTGTGTTCTGAGCACCCGCGTTGTGTGCCAGGCACTGTGCTGAGTGTTTTGCAAATGGTATTGCCATGAATCCTCTCAGACTCGTCTGGAGAGGCACCTAAGGCAGAGAGATAAAGGCACATGCTAGAAGCCACTGGGTGGTAAATGGCAATTGGGAAGATATTTTTTCTTTGATTATGGTTCAAACTGGCTTTGCATGTGCATTTGCTGTATGACTGTATTTGCTCTATGGGGACTTGTTTAGTACCTCTGATGCGTGCCATATTGAGTCCCCCACAACCTCCCATGAGCTGAGGATATTGTCTCCATTTACAGGTGAGGACAGTAGGCTCAGGAGAGTTGAAGTGGTTAGGCCGGGTGTCACTCAGCTACGGAGCAGCAAAGAGAAGACCTGAATTTGAGAGGGTCAGAAGCAGCTGTGGCACTTCTGCGTGGCATGCCAGGCCTTTGAAAAAGGCTCCTTTCAGTGAATTGGGTGGCACAGGAAAATGCAGAGTTGGATAGTTGGGGCCCCGGGATAAAGAATCTCAGGACCATAAGGTAGGAGTGGAGTTGAAGTCCCTGCTAAGTGGACTAGCACTGGAGTACAGTGGCATTTGCCAGGGTGCCTAGAGAGACTTTCCAGAAGGATGGATCCAGATGGCATCTGGGAGGTTTTCAGGGGCACGGCCATCCCAGGAGGGATATAGAATCTTAGCCCAGTCTGGTGAGTTGGGAGGTATCCAACTTGTCCAAGGCTGCCTTTGGGCAAGAATAATCCCAAGTGTCCCAGGGCTCTCTTCCCAGTAGTACTGGTCCTTCCTCTTGCCCCATGCATGTGGCTGGTGGTACCAGGGGAGGGAATTCAAGGAGGTGCTTATTATGTCACAACAAAGGGGAAAAAAGAGAGAGCATCTCTTTAGCTGACAGGGAGATTGAAGCTTGGGACAGAGAAGTGACTCGCTTTGATTACTTGCAGGAGGAGCAAATGGCATAGCCAGTTGGACTGTAGTCTGGCCCTGACCTCTGCCATGCACCTCAGTACCCTTCTCTGCACAAAGAAGATAGGCTAGGCTAGGAGGGAAAGGTTGCTGCAGGGGCTCTGTCAGCTCTAAACCTGTGTGTCTGGCTGTCCGAAAAGCAGCCTGAGACTTGAGAGTCTGCTTCCCTTTCTTTTCTTCTCCAGCAGCTGGAGTCCTCTTGGCCTTCAGTGGGGTTTATTTGGGCAGATTATTGAAGGAGCACCTGGGTGCTCACCACACAGGCACTGCCTGCTTTCTGTGGGCATGGACTGGTGCCCACCTAAATGGGAAGCCCCGGAGGGCCACTGCCTTGGACAGGTCAGCCGTACAGCTTGGACAGGAGGCTGTGTGCCCTGGCCTAGTCCCTGGGGAGCCCAGGCCATCTGGTCTTTCCTCACATACACTGGTCAGTGTTGTGCTTCCACTGTCTCTTGTCCGTCCTCCTTGGAAGAGGCTGCAGAGTGCTGCTTGGGGCTACTGCCATGTGAGGCCTGCTCTCAGGAATAAGTTGGTATGGAGCAGTAGGGAGGCAGAGTGGAAGTGGTTACCCCGATAGCCAGTTCTGTCCCCAGGGAGTATGGGGAGCAGGAGTGGGTGGGGGTGCAGGGGACTCAGAGCTAGTCCCCATTCCACTCTGACCAAGTACCCATTGGTTTTGGGCTTCCGCAGGTGAATGGAACAAACCTCCCTGTTCCCTGGTGGGCATCATGAGAATTCTGGAGCCAGCTGGATGTCGAATGGGTGCTTATGGATCCCACTAGACCCTGGCAGACCAGCAGGAGGCACTTCTGCTCAGGCCCCTGGCCACTTGTCCAGTTGGGGCACAGGCCTTGCCATCATGGGGTTCAGTGATGAGATGCTAGTAGGGAGGGCTTTCCTGAGGAAGGAACAGTTGTGAGAGCCTTCACAGTGGAGGGGTTGTGCTAGAAGTAGGGCCAAGTCTTTAGAGTAGAGGCCCCTGGGTGGAAGCGCTTAATTGGTCTTGGAATAAGCAAGATGGACAGTGATGGCCCAGAATGTTTCCTGGACTTGTGAGCCGTGGGAGGGGCAGGGGAACAGGTAGAGAAGGTACAAGGGGGCATGAACCACCTCTGGTGAGAGTCAGTTGGAGTTGGCCTACAGGCAGTTCTGGCCTGGCCTGGACTGGCTGGGTGGTGGCAGGCAGAGGGAGGAGGACAGATTAGAGAGGGTGGCAGGCCGAGTGGTCAGGTGGGGTCCTTGTCCTGAAGGCCAGATCCTGCCCCTGTTGCTTGGAGTTGCTGGAAGATGGACATTCAGAAAGTGTAAAATGGCCAAATGTAGCTGGGATTTTGTCAGCTCGTGCTGTGCTCCATAGTTACTGATCCACACAAAAATCTGGACCTTCAGTTTCTTTTAAGTTGGAAGATACGACAGCAGCACTGCATGGCAGTGTTTGCCCAAGGGGATTTGTAGCTCCTTCAGCATGAGCTGTCTGTCTGGGCTCCTTCTGAGCCCAGGGTACATCCTTGGTCCCTAATGTGGACCCTGTGGAAGGTCTTCCATATGCTGCCAGAGGGGCCCATGAGAAGTCCTCTGGCAGGGAGGTCAGGAGGCCTTGGGCCAGTTTGGGTAGTAGGGCTGTGGTACCAGGGCAGATGACACTGCTGGTGGCCTTGGTGAGGCCTGAGGCTGCCATGCTTGTGTCTGGCCATAGTGTCTGCTCCAGGAACCTGGGCTTTGCTGCCAGCTGGCCATACTGTTGGCAGGTACTACCTGGCAGCCCCTGCCACCTATCTGCCAGAGGTCATGACCTGAGGTGATCTTGCTCTATGGGGCCAAGGTTATTCCCTGAGCCCTGTTCCTAGCTTAAATTTTCTTTCCCAAGCTGTGCTGGCCAGATGGTCTTGTGACAATCACTCGTCTTGCCTATTATTGCCTCTTCTCACCTAAGAATGGATCAGAGGCCCGAGATGGCTTTGAACCCTGTGTGTTACTACCTGGAAGTCCTGATTTGCTTTTGAGGTACCCTGTGTGGGCACTGGGGTGGCCACTGCTGAACTTGCTTGTGGTCTTCAGAAGCCTAGGGATGCAAGTGTGTAGGCGGAGTCAGACGCCAGGCAGTGGTGCTGCAGCCTTTAAGTCTGTCCTCACCTACCACAGAGCCACCGAAGGGTTTGAGCAGGAGAGACATTAGTTTAGAGCTAAGGTGGACGCAAAGGGTGTATGTGTGGTTCCTCATCCATTGTGCTACAAGTGCTTTGGATGGAGGGACACCAGACCTGCCCCCAGGCTCTGAAAGGGCTCGGCAGCCTCACTATGGTGTCTTCACAGGCCTGGGTTGCAATCCCTTGAGCTTTGTTCTGAGCCTCTCTAGGCACTGGGCTTGGAAGATCTCTCCAGTGTAGGCCCAGAATTGCCTGCTCCCTTATCTGCCTGAAACCAGCTTGTTTTGGTGCTTAGAGGAAGAAACTCTAATAGGGAACTTGGCCCTTCAGGTTTCTGCCTCCCCCTCCCCAGGCCTGCTTGCCTTTGCTTGTGACCTTGGGCAGAGGGCTTAGCTCCAGCCTCCTCCTGACCTCCCTGGAAGTGGGGTTGTGCTGCCTGCCTCACAGTGTCCTCCAGAGGACGTGGTGAGATAATACCTGTCAGACATCCAGCTTGGCTCCTGGCCCCATCCTGAGTCACCATGGTGGGCCAGATGGCGCACCTCACTTGCTCCATGTGGCAGCTGGTACTCCTCTGCGGACCAGGACTGACAGGGTGTCACAGAGAGGGTGCTTCCCACACAGGTTCACTTCCAGGTCTTTGGGCACGGTGGTGAGCATGCCTGGTATATGGTCTCAGGGCCCGCTGCTTTCTGGCCTCCATTGGTTTGGTCGTTTGGCCTGGAGCACCCTCAGCATTGCCAGCTCAGGGAGAGGACAGCTGTCTAAGGAGGTGCAGGACACTGGTTGTCAGCCTGCTAGTGGCAGGGGTGCAGGTGGCCCTTTGGCTCTCATCTCATAGTTGGTCCCCAGAGTGCTCAGCCCCTTCCTCCCCACTTGGTGAACTCCTGCCCACCCCAACAGCGCCTCCTTTGGGAACCCATTCCTAGCATATTTTGCCTCGTCACCTCTGAGTCCTCTTTTCAGGGTACTGCACTCCCCACTGCTGTGTCTAGCTCCTTCTCCAGACTGCAGTGCTTTGTAGGCAGGAGTGGCTCCATTGCATCGTAGGCCTAGGCCTCTTGCTGTGGGTTGGCACTGTCCCAGGCTGGAACTTTTCTCCCCTGGCTCTGAACCAGTGTGGTTGCTGGACCATGGCAGCCACAGCCAGCTGCTTAGCCCAGTGCCCCCCTGCCTGAAGTATCAGCTGGTGTCAGGAGCAGCCCTCACCCATATACCAGGCAGCCGCGTGCCACCATGGGCTTCTAAGGCTGTAACTGAGAGGCAGCTGTGGGCCTGATGGTGGGCTTCAGTGGGCTCTCTGCAGTGGCAGTGATCACATAACTAGCTAGGGAGGAAGAAGAAAAGCTATGGCCCCCCTCAGACTTTGCATTTGGACCTTAGTAGCTGCTGAATCATTGTGACTGGCCACAGGCTTCACCTTTGCAGCCTCAGCTTTCTCCTCCATCAAGAGCTCCTGAGATCCGGGCATGGCCAGGCCCCTGGCAGCTGTAAGACTGAACCTGCCCAAACAGGAGGTACACATGCCAGGGAAGGCGGAAGTGTGGGTCGTCTTCACATGCACAGTGCCCTCACCTCCCACCACTTCCCCTCTTGAGTGGCTGGACTTTGAACACCTGTGGTTCATACCTTTCCTCACTGACAATTTTCTGGGCACTTTCCATGTCTCAGATGCTGGTTGGGCCCTTGGATGGGGTCCCCACTCTTGCAAGACCCCTAAAGGAGAAGCACAGACAATCTGAAGTATGGCAACTAGCCCTGAGGAAGTGGTGTTGGGCCAGGGTCTTGGGGATGGCCAGGGTTAGAGAGTGGCCTTCAGATCAGAGTCTACTTTGTGTTGTAGAACCACAAAGAATAGTGGCAGGGTGAGGATTCTCTGAGAAAGGTGGCTTCTCATCCATATGACTGAAAGCAAAACTCCCGGCATTCTCTGCAGTGGGGAGGATGAGCAAGCTGTTGTTGTGGTGGCAGGGGAACGAACCACGGCCTGGCAGTGCTAGGCAGCAGTGTACACGGCCATTTGTGTAAGGTTTTAAACATTTGGGTGCAAGTCAAGGTGAGGTCATTGGCGTCTGGAAGGGCTCTGGCCTGTAACGTCCTGCTGCCGGGGCTGGTTCTGTAGGTGTGTGCTCAGAGGGCCCATGAGTGGCATACCTCTGCTAGAAGTGAACCTTGAGCTTCCCCACACCTCTGGTGGTGCTGGGTGGGCACCAAAGCCCTCTGGACACAATGAGTCACCTCCTTGGGTTCCTGGAGGTGGTCCTGGGGACTTTCCTGGGTTTTTCTGTCAGGCTGACCTGAGCCATCTGACCTGATGAACATGTCTTTTGTGTATGAGGCAATAAACTCATCTTGGCAGCTGCCAGCAGCCTCCTTGGGCTGGGGATTTTCCTCCTGTCTCTTGCAAACCTCAACAGGGCCTGTTGGGCTGTGGGGCTTGGGAGCTCCCTGGGGCTGCCAGCCTGCTGGATCTCTGAACCTGCTTTCCTTATCTGTGGGTGGGACAGTAAGCACCTATGAGATGGGTGAATGTAGTCATCATAGCCCTGGCCCAGAGTACATGTGCAGTAAAGGTTAGCAGTAGTTGTAGTTGATGTCAATCAAAGGCAGTGGTTAGAAGGGACCAGGGGTAGGAACAGAGAGAAAAGTTGCCTGTCCCGTTATCCCTTAGTTGTTCCTTTTCTCTTTTCCTGTAGTCTACCCATTGAAACATTGAGCTGGGTCGCTCACATGCACGTGAGGAGACCCTCAGGCACACCTCCATCTCCAAGAATGAGCAGAGCAGGAGAGGAGTTGCCATTCTATCTACACAGGTCCTGAGCCCTTTTGGGGAATGGCTTTTGGTTTGTTCTCTCTGAGTGCCAAAGAAGGCTGCTCTGGGCTGCAGCAGTTCTAGAGGGGTCTGTGTCAGCTAAAGGTGTTGCATGTCACAACCCAGGCCAAGCCTGGCTGAAGCCAACCCCCCTCATTGCGGATGTAGAAACACCAAGCTGAGCTGGTTCATGGGGATGTATCCCAGTTTCCTATTCAGCCACCCCATCACAAGCACTCATTCAGTAAATGCGCATGGAGTAGGAGACTGGCCCTGCATTGTCTGTGAGTCTGCAGAGAATCAGGTGTCCAGGGAGAAGGTGGAGACCTGTGAGTCAGGGTCCCGTGTCCTGTATGACCCTGAGCCCTTCGTCCTGTGGTTGGAATCTCAGAGCTGTGAGGACAGCTGGAAAAACAGGTCTAGATTAGTGCTGGGCTAGAAGAAAAGTGACACTGGCTGAGCAATCTGATTATCTTGGGGTCACCTTGGAAGGTCAAGAAGCCAAGGGGAATACTGTGTGGATCAGTAGGCACACCTAGGTCCAGATCCAGTGATGGGAACAAGCTGTGACCCTGACCTTTGGACTCTGTGGAGAATAAGGCCCAGCCAAAGCTGGGAGGTCCCTACCTGTAGGTAGCATGGAAAGACTTAGGGGAGCCCTTGTGGAAACAGGGGTGTAAGGGCCTGTCATTTGGTCATCAGATCCCACTGAGCACCCACCATGTCCCAGCCACCATCCTGAGGAAGGGAAACAGCAGGGGACACAGCAAGATGCCCTGCCTTTAGGAGCTGCGCCATCCTCACTGTCTGGGAAAGCAAGGATTAGAAGAGGAATCCATGGGTGCTGGGGTGCTCCAGGACAAGCTCAGGTGGAAGGCATCCCTGTGACTCCAGTCATCAGAGGGACTGGGGATGGGGATCCCTCCCCCTCCTGCCGGGCTTCCTCTGATGAATCAAGCACCACCTAGGTGTGAGTCAACCAGGAATGGCCACATGAGCCTGGGCCACCTGCCAGTCCACCTGTCTTGATTCCCCAGCCTTGGTTCAGGCTCGGGGAAAATGACCAAATGCATGGTCCTCAAGCAAGAGGTAGAAGGGACCAGGTCAGGGACTTTACCTGCTTCCTGACCCAGATGCTTCTGAGGGGATCTTGAAGCCCTTCTCCTGTTCAGCATGGATGCATGCTGTGTTTGTGCCAGGCCCTGAAGCAGTTTAATGAGACAGGGACAGGGTGTGACTCAGCCTCTGCATCCCCATGCCTCTGAGTGGGTCTGCTGAGTTTGACAGGTGCAGAAAGGGAAGTCCCTGAGCATACCTGGCCCTACAGCCCCATTTGCCACCACGATGGCTCCTGCTTGGGAGGGGAAGTGGCTCCTGAAACTTGGCTTACTGTCTTCTTGCTTTGAATTGCTGAGACCTCAGCCAGGAGACCTCCCAGCAGGTGACTTTCCTGCCTTGGGCTGCAGGTTCCTAGCCTGTGACATGGGGATAGTGGGCTGTGGGTTCCAGAAGGTCAGCCAGGGACAGCTCTTGGTCCAGTGCCTGATGTTTGCTGGCACAAAGCAGGTATGCAATGGGAGGAGCCTGATCTTAGGCACCTGTGCAGGGCCTAGCTGTTGGGAAGCATTTGCCACTTTCTTCTCCAGCATGGATTGACCTACCCCAGTACATGCAGATCTTGACAGGATTGGGTCAAGTCACGTTCATTGACCCTTCACATGAGCCAGGTCCCAAAGCCCATCTTCCCTTAGTATATAGATATTCACAGTGAAGGTCAGCCCATAGCACAGGGCCCAGGGGCCTGGCCTGATGGATAATCGTGCTGCCACAGGGCCTGAGAATTGCCTTGTAGACTTCCCAGGAATCCTGCAAAATGGGGCTCAGGCTGCACACCATCACTCACCCCCACCCCTGTGTGGTATAGGACAAGGTCTTGGACTCCCCAAGGGTCAGTGTCCTGATCTGGGAAGCAGAAGCAGAAAGTTGATGCCCAGGAAGCACCCTAGCACACAGGAGGGCTGCAGGAAACAGGAGGCAGGCTGGGCCACACTGGGAGATAGGGGCACCTTTGTACTGGTGTGTGGGGTTGGACTAGCACTTGGTCCCAATGGGCTGTAAGAGCCAGAGGGAGTGATCCCTGGGTCAGTTGAGAATCCAGTTGCCCTGGGTTACAACCTGGCTTTGGAGACAGGGCAGAGCACATAGCCCATATCTATAAAACAGGGCCCCTGGCACCTGCCTGAGCTGGGGTTTTTGAAAGTCAGCCTCACTGTTGTTTGGCTGGAGAACAGCACCATTTAAAGCCAGCTGTATCTGACTCAATCCTTCCTAACCCTGACACTTCCCTAGCAAGCCTGAGTGGCTCACCAGACTCCCACCCCTACCAGCCTCCCACCCCTTGTCCTCTGCATCCCCTTGTGGGCTGTCTCTTCTGCTTGCTTGGGCCACTTGGCTGGGGTCAGCCCTACTCCCAGCCCATCTGCTCCTGAGCCATCCACAGGGCTCATTGGCAGGAGAGCAGGGACAGCAGCTTGGGGCTCCAGGGTGCTCCTCCAGGTTTTCATTGTCAGGCACCAGCAAGTGCTTTGGCTTCTAGGAACTTCTCGATGCTTACAACAGGAGGAGGGGCTGGCATGCCAGCACTGTCAGAGCTGCTCCCTGCATGTGGCCCTGAGCTCCTGGCAGTGCCCTGTGCTGCTAGCCTGCCACGTTGGCTCTCCACTCCACAGGCCTTGGCTGGACGCCTTGGCTGGTCCTAGGGGCAGCCCCTCCCCAGGCAGCTGCATTCACTTATCTTCAGGGAAACACTGGCAGATGTTGTGGATTTAAATTGTTTCCTTATTAGACTCTCACTCTCCCAGCCTGGGTTGGCTTTCATCAGCTAGGAACCTAGATTGCATCACTACAGCCTCTTGCTCCTCTAGGAAAAGACTCCTGGGACCTGGCTAGGCATGGGCATAGCCAAGAAGGGCAGGCTGGGCAACAGGCAGGGACTCGTGTGATGACGCTGGCTCTGGAGACCTTTTTGTAGAAGTGCTGATCAGGAATGTGTCCTCTCAAGAACCCAGAGTACAGCTGGGCTAGAAAGTCCTTGTCCCACAGGGGAGGCACAGCTGTGTCAGGCACCCAGTGCCCTGTTCCAGACCCACTTGGATTTAATAGTATTGCCCAGACCTGCAACAGTGGTCACCTGTGGTGATTTGGTGAAGTCTGGATATATTTTTGGTTGTCACTCCTGGGGTTGTGCTTGGCAGACCCCAAGGACACCAGGGGTGTGTAGGACAGCTCCTCAGGAAGAGAAGCTCCATGTGACAGTCCATGGTTCTGGCAGGGCCTCCAGGGTATCTTCACCTGTGACAAGCTGGTAGATGTGCTTCTGTATACTCAAGTCCGGGAACCCCTGTTCTGGTGGGCTTCATACCCTCACTTAGTGAGTTCAACACCTGTTCTCTCCCGGAGTATGCCCCGTGCTGAGCACACTGTGGTGGTGAGCAGAGGCACTAGTGGGTGCTCCCAGCTGGATATGTGATGTGCTGAGGGTGGCCATGGGATCACTTTAGAGCCCGGTACTTTGTCCTGTTATGAGCTGGGTCATCCCACTGATCCCCAGGGCTCCTTTTGCCTGGCTCTCTGCTTCTATGATGACTGCCATCCTTGTGTACCATAGCTCTGACTCGGGAGATACCCCACGGACCTGTTGCTTGCTCTCTGGGGCTGTGGCTCCCACAGCGCGACCCTTTGTCACCTGCTTATGGGAACCCAGGGTTGCCATGGCTCTGGGATCTTGTTTGCTGGACAGTGACACTGTCAGGCCTGGTTAGTGCTAGCAGTGTGGTAGAGAGCTGACTTCCAGGAGCAATGGAATGCAGACTGGGCATTTCCTGCCTGAGCCCAAAATGTCACCACCTGAGAAGCTGAGGTTAGTGTCTCCCTACAGCTGGCCCATCCCCTTCACGTCATCCAGGTCTCTTGAGGAGCGTTCCTTGCTGGGAGAGGGAGCACCACTTAGCTTCCTATTTTTGAGGGCAGCTGACTCAAGAGCAAGGTAAAAGGGTGGCTGTGGTGGCAGGCACCTCAGAAGCATCCAGAGTGGGGTACAGGGCTTTGCGTCTGGCCTGCCCTCAGTGTACCTCAACTTCCTTGTCTGGAAAACCAAGATGAGCGGGACACACCTCACAGGACTGGGGCCAGGATGTGGGCAGAACACGTGTGTGGCAGAGCAAGTTGGGGCACCAGAGTCACTTTGGTACTGATTAAAGGTGCACCCAAGAGGAGTGTGTTTCAGAGCAGCCTCTCTCTCGGAGCACTGAGCAAACCCCTCTGCCAGCTCCATCTTGGCCATGGGGAGAGACACTGTGACAGTGATGGGAGATGTGGTGCATGGGGTCCTACGGTGGCCAGGTGCTGGGCCTGGTGTCCTGAGACATGGTGAGCAAGTGCTAAGAAAAGGTGGCCACACAGACCCTGTTGGCAGAATGCTTTGCATCCCCTGGGGCTGCGCAACAGAGAAAGGAAGCCATAGGCTCACCACCCCCTACTGCCCAGGCAGCAGGCAACAGGGCCTCTGCTTGCTCGAACAGAGCACCTCTTATGGGCAAGTGGAGGCCCACTGAGTTGGGATTTCCTCGGCTGCTTGGCAGCCTCCCCCCAACCCTCTTTCTGCTGCCCTGAGGGCTGCACCCTTCCTCTGGGTCTTCCCACTGCCTGGGATATCCCTCTCCCAAATCTCCACCCCAGCTTCAGACTTGGCTTCTGCCTCTGACACCAGTGCCTAAGACCCCATCCCTGTTCCGCCTCAGCATTCTTACAGCCCTTTTCTTGAGACCTAGCAGCTGATGGTCATTTCCTGTGTAACTCCTGCCTCTCCAAGTCCACCAGGGGCTCCTCCCGAAAGGTGAACTGACACTGTGCCCCACACCCAAAGCCGACACCCACCATATATCTCCAGAGGCATCACAGAGACCAGCTCAGCATTTGGGTCCTGGTCCCACACTGCCTGGCCTGGATGCCTGGATCAGGTTGTAATGGCTGGGCGGTCTCCCTAGGCTCAGGAGAGCTGGGGGAGTTCTGAGGACACTAGTCTGGTGGGGTTCTCTGTTCTATTTCAGGATAGCTCAGAAATAGCTGGATTGGGCCTCTGTGATGACCACAGCAGCCACCGTGGGTGGAGGGCTTGCCCTGCCTTGCTGGGATTTGAATGTCTAATTGTATATCTTACAGCTAAAAATGAAACCAGTCTCTGTAATTACCTGTCTCTGGTAGGCAGAGAGGAGCTGAAAGCACACCCTGAAACTAGGCTGGGAGGGCTGCATAGGCTCTCAGTCCAGGCCAGCACACTGCCCTGCCAGCAGGTCACAGACACTGCACATGGCGCCCTCCTGCAGTGCTTGGGGGTGGGGTGGCAGGTGCGGGCCACGCCCACTTCGTGCAGGTGGCGGTGATGCAGATTTCTTCCGCTGTCAGACAGCTCTGCTACCCTCATCTCCGTTTCTTTTTCAATTTAAATTTTTGTTTATGGGAATAACTCTTGGGCAAGAACAAAGTGGCCCTGGCTCCATACCTGTACCCTGTGCCCTGGCTGAGCTGTCCCCTTCCCTCTAGCCAGTGCCCCCTCCCTCCAGTGTGAATGAGCCACTTGCCCAGGGAGCCAGGACTTCCCTAGGCCAAGGTAATTGCCTCCTCTGGAGCTTTGGGTTTTGTTATCTTACTTTTTCTCTTTGGTGCTAAAGATTAAAGCCAGGACTTCACACATGCTTAAATTTTGTCATTCTAAAGTTGTAGTTCTTAGTCGGGTGTGGTGGTGCACACCCATGATCCCAGCACACAGGAGGCTGAGGCAGGAGGATCATTGCAAGTTCAAGACCAGCCTGAGATAGGGGCTGGGGAGATGGCCCAGTAGAATAAGTGCTTGCCTGGCAAGTGCAAGGGCCTGAGTTC
>NDGN011551806.1:1375-14804 GCA_002564285.1 Tympanoctomys barrerae | reverse complement strand
AAAAAAAAAAGGATAGTTGTAACTGGTTACTTAGACCAATAAAATGGTAAAAGGCAAAAAAAAAAAAAGATTGGATAGTTTATATTTGCTATATTTCTTACAATACCTACTTCAAAACTCATAAATATAAAGGTTGAAATCACCATAACTTTTATATTTCTATGTGATATGTTAAAAGTCCTGAGGTCATGCCATCCTTACCAAGGAAAGAATTCTTTATGAAATCAGCTGAGCCTGTGGTTTTTAAAGGCATATCTTTCCGACGGTCAAGGAAAGCAATAGTAGATTCATAGTCCAACCTCTATATATTGTCTCCCACAGATATCTAACTTCAAGAATGTCTAGCTTTGAGCTAAAGCTATAAAACCTCATTGCTTCTATATTCACAAGGATTTTATAAGGCAGTAGTTAAATCATACTAAGTTATAAATGTTTTATGAATGAGACCTCTATGGCTGAGCATTCTATGGCGTTGCCCAAGGTATGAAGTTGTTCTCTAGCCCTTCTCCAAAATCTCCCCAAAAATGAATAGCATGTCACACAGTTAACACCCTAGAATAAATAAAGCAATGAGATGATTCACATATGACCAACATATGTGAAGTTGAACTGCAATAGAGTCCTCAATTATTAGTGAGCAAGAGAAACAGGTTTGACTTTTTTGGAAATGACATATCATTTTGCTTAGGCAATGGACTCTTGGCAGTATATAAACTAGAATATAATACTTCACCGTGCCTCTCTGTAGAGATTCATGGTGTTTCAGTTTTTTTCTAATAAATACTTCTCTTTCATACAAATTATGTCCTACTATTTATGTTGCATCAAATAAAAGAAGAAATATATTACAAGACCTAGAACTTTCAAAGTAATTCTGTTTTTATTATTGATGGATTATTTCTCTGAATGCTATAACTTCCATTACCTGATTTTTCATAGTGCATTCTGGCACACTGCTTCCAGCTCTTACATCAAAAACATATTAATCCCTGGATTTAATGGAATGTTTTTCACTGGTTTAGACAGCATGCTTTTAGTTGGAAGTGAAATTATTTTTCAAGAAGAGCTAATTTGATCAAAACGGACCATTTATTAGAAGGAGTCAGTCCTCATGGTCAGTGATGTACTCAAGCTTCTGGAATGACCTGAGACAGAAGACCGAACTAGTAGAAGAATTTCAATCCTTTATCTTTGTCCTTGTGTTTCTTATCTGAATTCATATGAAAACTCAGTTTCTTGGTCAAAAGTAAATAGCACTGTGCAAATGGGGAATCTGAGCAGAAGTTAATGAAGACACAAAGGAATTGAGATGGATCTGCGTTACAAGGGATAGACAGTAAAAACTGGGAAGCACTTCCACCCTGCCCTGCAAAAGGGCAAGAACAGGATGGCCAAAGGGGGTCATCGCAGGCAGGTACACGTAGCCCCCTACATATGAGGGGCAGCAACACAAATCCTTGTGCAACTCCATTTGCTAGATCTTTTCTGCAATGTCTAATCTCTGTTTCTCTGATCATGGAAGGGAAAGACTTTTTGCCTCTTGGGGTTTATGTGATTGAATTGATGTGATTAGATTGAAGCTACTTGGATAGCTCCGAATAATTTCCCCATTTCGAAATCCTTACTAACATTGATAAAATTTCTTCTGTGATATAATATGAAATATTCATGAATACTAAGGTTTAGAACATGGGCCTTTATGGAGGGGTCATTATTCCAGCTATTACAATCTTGAATTTATCATGTTGTCACAGGGATTAAATGAGCAATCATAGGTAAGATATTCAGGGTAGAAGTTTTCAGAAAATAGACTGTAAGTAAGTGTTGAAAGTGTGATGCTATAGGTGGCTTCAGGAGTAGATATAATTTCAGCAAAGTAGTATTCTGATTCATTATATCTGTCCCTTAGCCTTAGTCCTGGAAATGCCACTAAACATCTTATGTTCTATGAGGCAATGAAAGTTGAAATTATCCTGGAATAAACAAGATTTAAAGTACTTTTATAAAGTATTGGGAAGTTGTATTATAAAGATATAAATCTCTATAGCATGAGACTGTTTTATTTACTTTGGTAATCTTGATTAATTTTAGAATAGTTTTTGGTACATAAAAGGAGAAAATAAATATTATGTGTGTAGTCAAGTAGATGAATCATGAGTAAATGAAGGTGAGAGTGAATGGGTGAGGAAAGCAAGGCGGAGCAGATCTCTGGCTGTGGGAAGTACCGCAAAGGCCAAGAGCCAGGCCGGCTGCAGCAGTGTGGCCACTGCCATTCCCAGAGCTTCTGTGTCCCTCTCAGATTTGGAATTCAGGAAATTCCCTGAAATCATTCACTTCCTGAAGTAAATCTCAAATGATGTTTCCTTTTGCCACTTAGATAAAATGAGTTTCCTACAACAAGAAAGTCAGGTTCAGGCCACTACTTTCCTTACATGTTTCTCTACAGGTATGTGGACAGTTTTCCTCGGATCCCCTCTGTTACTGTCTTGAAGTCCACACTGGTATGGATTCCTCCACTTAGGCACCCCGCATGCAGAGGTAACATGGTCTGCCATCTTGCTTTGCTTTTTATGTCCACGCAAGTTCTCCATGCTGCAGAAGCCGCTTCCATGCTTCTCCCTGCTGGCTACAAACCTTTTAGGAGCTGGGACATTTTTCACACCTCAGAGGATGTGCATTCACTACCCCCAGCTTTCAACACATTGCAGAGCCAAACAACACAGAAGTTTAACTTCTGTGTTCCTTTTGTGTGGAAAACCATTCAAACATAATAAAAAGTCTAAACAATATGTAAAGTAACAAGTACCAAATAAACAAGCGTTCTACTTTGCATTAACAGACCTTACAAAAGTCAAGCATAAAATGTGTAAAAGTTACAGTTATTCTTGAGATTGTACATCAGCACCCAAGCTTATTCAGTTGGGGAAAGAGTGACAGCTCAGTAATTAATAGAGTAAGCTTGAGCAATTTTATTAAATTCTCTGGTTTTGCATTCTCCCTTTCCAAATGAAAATTTAGTATAAAAATGCAAAGCAAAAAAGTGTGTTGGGATTATCTTACATTGATACTTCAGAATGTGAAGAAATTCTATGCAATTATTAGCTTAATGCAAAATGCACATCGCTCTAACATTTATTCTTAAATAGCAAATTCCAAGGAAATAAAGGAAAAGACTCAATAAAACAATGAAACATTGTTCAGACCAGTAGACAGAAAAATACAAGTTAAAATTAATACAAATAAGGGCTTTCCAGAGAACTCAGCAGACTAAAATGCCTGCTTAGGGGCCAGGGAGATGGCTCAGTGGAATAACCGCTTCCCTAGCAAGTGCAAGGGCCTGAGTTAAATCCCTGGTTCTGTAAAATAAAATAAAATAAAATAAAATAAAATAAAATAAAATAAAATAAAATAAAATAAAATAAAATGCCTGCTTAGGCAGGAGCAAGGATTAGGGTGCGATTCTCAGCCTGCGATGCTGGCCTTGCCCCTCGGGTGGAGTGAGATTGTGACTGAGATGGGGCATGGTGGCATGCACCTGTAATCCCAGCACTTGGAAAGTTAAAAACAGGAGGATCACTTTGAGTCCAGTTTGTGTAGTGAGATAATGTAGACCCTGTACTAAATGCACATATACACACAAAAAAAAATTATCACAAATATATTATACTTCCTGGTCCTTCAGATTGTGCAATTTTTTTGAAGCTTTGTATCAACTGTTGCAACTAGCAACAGTGTTCTAAAGATCTGTATCTAATGTTGGTAGGAACAGTATTGCAATATTTCCAAAAGATGAAAGACTTACAAAATTTTATTTGAATGTTACATTAGCCAAAATTTTAAAAGATGAACCTGATATTCTTTACGAAAAAAGAGCTATGTTCAATGTTCCTACATTTCCTGCATTATTAATTTTCTTTTCATTTAGAAGACATATGTGAGGATAAGGAGATATGCACTCTCAGGCACTCTGTACTTAGAGATTATGGTTTTATTTTAGCTTCAGGTAAAAACATAAATGCCAGAAGCATTAGTTCTCATAAAATATTCGGAGTATTTTTATCATGAAATTCCAATAAAGGGAAACTATAGCAACAAAATCAAAAATAAATCTTATTGTAAAAAATATGTCTTGAAAAAAATGTGAAAATCAAGCATGTTTCATCAATAATAAAGAATTGAGTAAGCTAAGGTAGGTACATGCATTTATGTCGTGAGACTATTTGTACATTAACTCAGAGAGATGCTCATAGTATGTGACTTTAAAAATAAAAGTAGGTTGCTAATTAATGTAAAATAGGAAATTACCTTCATGAAGTATAATGTTTAATACATGTAGTAAATGAGTCAATGAAATGGTATTTAAGGTAAACTATACATATCAACCCTTTTATCTTGTTTACATCTATGCATGAATGTAAGCATACTAAAAGAAACGTCAATTTTTCAAAAATTCTATTATATTTTATTTTCCCAATACAAAAAGCACTTTCATGATAACAAGTCTGAAACTTAAAGACAAGTTTTAGATTGTTGGCTATGGGGTAATGTTAGGAAAGTAGATGAGATAAATCTTAGGGGTGATAGATCTGTTCCTTATTGGAATTATGGTAGAAAACTTCCATGTGTATGTTAGTAAGCCGTATGGATCTAGTACAACCCATGAAATTACACCATCGAAATGGATACCTATTTTGGTATGTATATTATTCATCAGTAAGTTGAGCTTTAAATGTATTAGAAAGGACTTGCCCAAGGATTTTAATCCTTGAATTGCATATTTAGACATACAGTCCAAATTCTTGAGAGTTCTCTTTCACTTTTGGCTGTATCAGTGCCTGTGAAAAAGGGGAAGAAAAGCTTAGCCAACAACCACGTGCGCCCAAGCTCCACAGCATCTATGACTTCTGCACTTCTGGATTCATTAAAATGGGAATCAAAATTATTCAGAAAAAAATATTTCTATACTTAACATGCACAAACATTTCATTTCCTGTATTTCTTAAACAATACCACCAGAACTCACCCAACATTTACTTTGCATTATGTATTATAAACTATCTAGAGACCATGGGCAGCACCTAGAAGGAAGTAAGTGGGTTATGCAGAGACACTCCACAATGTGGTAAGAGTAACGTGAACATCTGAGGACCTTGGAGGCTCAGAGGGTCTTGGAACTATTCTCGCTGTTTACCAAAGGACAACTGCATTGCTCTTCTTGCGCGCCCAATCCCATCTTGCCTGAGAATGTGCTGTCGGGGCACACTTACACTTCTCCTGTTTAGGTTTTTGTTGTCGTCATTTTGAACAATGACACCTTTGTAATCGACCATAAGTAAGGTGAGAGTCACATCTCCTGCTGAAATATTGTACGTTAAATCTACATATGTTGTGATTCCTGTGTTTATGTTTCCTGTGGCCTACATTTGTTTTGCGCAACAATTCATCTTTGGGCCACTATTTAAATTATTTTTGTCTCGGTTTTTCAAATTCATTTTTTCTAAAATTCTTTTGAAAACTGTCTAAAATATTTATTTAGAAAATGAAGATACAACGGAAGAAGCTGATTCATCAAGTTTCAGGTTAGTTTTTTGCACACCTCAAGTGCCTTTGACACAAAAAAGAAAGTAAACCATAAACAAAGTTAGAGGACAGAAATCCTTGAGTTCTAAATATTGATCTCAATATATTTCTTCTTTTAGGAATCAACAACTACAAAATAAATCCTCCTAAAAGAACTGCAGTCTATAATGTGGAAAAAACCACAAATCTCGCTAATTTTTCAACCGACGTTTTCAGTACCTGTACTTACGAAAACATTTGCATCATTTCTATGAGTCGCATGTGTCATGATAGCAAATGGCCTGGACGGCGGCAGCCCACTGTGCAGTTCGTAAACATGCATTTGATCTGTGATTACCACATATTCTATGAGGAGCTCTTCATTTCTTTGGTTGCTATGAGTGGGTATGAAATATACTATTAAAACAGTTCTTAAACACACAACAGCAGTATAATACATTATTTTGGGAGAGTATTTAGATAATTTTCATGCTGAGACAATTTAATTTCCTATCTGTATGGTGAGTAGTGTTTAAGACATTCAAAAACTAAAAGGATCATTCTTGAAAATGTTCAAAATTCTCTGCAACTTGGTTCAGGCATATGAGCAATCATCGTAGAAAAAAAATTCCTTAAGCTGTGGCAGCTTTCTCATCTAGTTACTATTTCAGAGATTGGAAAATTAATCATGTATTTTACATGTTGTTGATAAGATACCTGATGCTATTGACAGCTTTTCATGAGCAAGTAAATAAATGAGCAGAACATAAACGCTGAGATGCATTAGCTTGTCCTTTCCATCTCTCTCTTTGCAGCCACATTAGTTCTTTGCATAGCTTTTAAGTAAGCTATTCTTTTTTATATTGTAAGATCAACCTTTCATGTTTTCTAAGCACTATCATTTTAATATATTATATAGTTATAATGTGTCATTTTACATATTTTGAACAATTTCTTAACTATTATAAGGAAGTTTGGAACTGTGTGTGGTGATGAACACCTATAACCTCAGCAGTTAGGGAAGTAAAAGGAGAATGATGATTTTGGAGCAAGCCTCGGCTCCATAGAAAATTGAAAGCTGGCTTGGAGTATTCAAAATACAGTGTGTCTCAACCTTCCACACACAAAAATGTACAGAAAACTTTGTGAAGTACATTGATTATAAGTTAAGCATATTAAAAACACAAAACAATGTAGATTTTTTGAAAAAATTTTTACGTACCACAAATTGTGTATAAGTAAGTTTGATAGCATACACAATTCTAAAGGCAAAAACAAATGAATACTGGATATTCATGTAGATAATACACCAATCTATTTCATATATACAGATAATTTAATATTAAATGCAGTTTATTGAACTTTCAAAATATATAAATAATTCATTACAATGTCAAATAATATTATACATTTATATATCTATCACAGCATTTTATATGTAATATACATTACATATATATATAAAATGAGTATATTTACCTATTTATTAATTTAGTCTTCAATTCAATAGTTATTTCTTGGCCTTTACTTGACTTCTAGAAATGTAATTTGTGCAAAGAGTAAAAATTTTAACAAGGCTTAGTTTTGCCTGCCAGGATTGTTTTTTAAAGAAAATAGCATGCTTAAGGTTAGTGTAATAAATGCCCTAAGTGTAGAGAGGAGGTTTTATGGTACTCTTCCAATTCATCTTGAGTTTGTTTTCTACTATTCAATCTTATTGAAAATATAATTGAATATCTTTGTGTTTCACTTGATGATTTTGACTTTCATGATGTCTACAAGTACAGAACTTTAAATTTTAACAAATCTCATTTCAACAATTACCAGTCTTGGAAAGGTAAGGCAGAAATCTAAGGAGTGAGACAGTTCTCGGTGGTGACACACTGTGAAGATGCGGGCACGTGAATGTGACAGTGGAATTAACGTTTTAATTTATTCCTGCTGGCAGATACTAACACAAAGGCAGGAAGATTGATGAGCAGCTGCTGTTTATGCAGTCACACATTATTGGTGGCTAGCCACGATGCGCGAGACCTTCTTTCTGCCTCATTAGATAAGTTAACTTGGGAAAATACAGGGACAGTTTAAACATAAATGATGCATTTCTCTTTGCTGCGAATACAAACAGATGTGACAATGCCCAAGTGTGAGTCACAAAACATTGTAATTTATTAGCAGCTAATATAAATGAAGAGAAATTAAAAGCTCAAATTTGTGTGTGTGTGTGTGTGTGTGTGTGTGTGTGTTCCCTTCAGTACTGGAGAAATGAAACCCAGGCCTTTACACTGAACTACAGCTCCAGGAGCCCTGCCCTTTTTCTTTTCTTCCTTCCCTTTCTTTTGATAGCTTTCTCTAATTTATTTTTATTTCTGACAGTCTCGTAAAGTTGCCCAGCCTGGCTCAAAATTGAGTTCCTCTGCTGGCCTCCTCCCAGAATGCTGGTGTTGCTGACAGGGACCACCTTGCCCAGTGGATCGTGTGTACAGACATTTTATTCAGTTTCAAATTTTACCAGCCAGTGCTTGCTAGAGTATCTGCTTCCGTGGAAGAGGCACAAATACGTAAAATTTTACATGATTGGCATGCAGTGGCGGCCCACAGTCAGAGTGGAAGAATGCAAAAGGGCCTCCTGCACACTGGGAGTCCAGTTGGAGGCCCGGAGCTCACTGGAGTGTCCCATGAGAGTCCACAGCATGGGGCAGAAGGGTTTTCCCTGAATACTGAAGAGTGTGTGCTGGAAACCAGGTGAAAACATCTAAGATGAAGGTTAAGAGAGAGAATGATGAGCAAGCCTCCCTTGTTCCCCCTTATGCCAGGCAGGCAACAAGTCTCCCTGAGGTGGGCTTTCTCTTACATAAATCCCCTCGGCCACACCCACTATGCTAATCCAATCTAATTTGATATTTCTTGCTCACGTTGCCACAAGTAACTTAGTTAACTATCAAGCAAATATTTAGGGAATTTCCAGATATATTATGTTATTTATTCATAAGTCAATACTGTGATCACAGAACGTATACTCTACTTACTTAAGTATTTTATATTTATTGATTTTTTGCTCCAAATGTAATGTATCTTGGTAAGTGCTTTGTGTGTACTTGAAAACAAGTGCAGACTGTTAGTGTAGAATGAAGTGTGTTGTCAATGACAGTTTGGTCAAGTTGACTTTATGTTGCTCCCGTCTTCTACAATTTTTGCTTTCCCGATTCTGTAAATTACAAAGACTCTAAGTCTTCAACTATAATGGTGGAGTTCCCTCTTTCTCATTGAATTTCTTTCAGTTTTGATTTATGAGTTTTTCTCATGATTCGACAGACAAACATTTAGGGAAAACTGACCCACTTTACAATTATAATATGGGGCTGGGAGGATAACTCAATGAAACAAGTGCTTGACTGGCAAGCACAAGGTCCTGAATTGAATCCCTGGTACCACCAAAAACAAAACAAACAAACAAAAAATACAATGGTAATATGTATTCTGAAATCTATGCAGTATTAGTATAGATTGCCCAGATTCCATGTATTTAGTGTTAGCATACTATATGTTTTCTTTTCTTTTTCTTATTTCAAGTCTATTTGTATATTTATAGGTCCAGTGAGTTTCTTCTAGACTAGAAGATTTATAGGTGATTACTGGTTTTGAAAATGATCTAACAATCTCTTTTTACTTGAAAATTTTGGACTCCTTACATGTAATATATTATCTATTGATCTGATATTTTCCTTAGGAAATTTCTTTTCTTGCTGTTGTCCTTGTTTCCTTCTTTCCTACATTCTTCTTTCCTAAGATTAACACTTTAATGATTCTAGTTTATCTTTTTATGGCTTATATAATATAATTTTTATTATTATTGGTTTTTGTAAGTGAATGCTTTAGGATATATAAATAAATAAATATAGATAGATAGATAGATAGATAGATACAGATATCTTCATATACTGTAAGACATCCTTCTGAAGTTTTACTATCACAATCCAATCTTCTAGGATTTGTTTCATATATTTTATATATATGTTATGAACCTTACAATATTTTGTTGTGACATTTAATAGTTTGTTACACTTTTCACAGAACTGAATAGAAAACCAAGGTCTTTCTATGTGCTCATCTAGTTATCAAGAAGTTTTTGTATCATTCATTTGTGTGTGTGTGTGTTTGTGTGTGTGTGTGTGTTGTATTTTCATCTGATTTATTAGAACCCCTTCAAAAAATTTTATAAGGCAGGTCTCTTAGCTATAAAGTTCTGCCTTAATATATCTTTTGATAGTTTTTATTTTACCTTATTGAAAAATGTTTTCAGTTAGTGTAGAAATCTAAGTTGAAAGGTTTTGTTTTGCTAGTTTTGTGTGCGATATGTTAAAGGATATTATTCCAGTGACTTGTAGACTGCATTATTTCCTCTGAGAAGCTACAGTTTTTTAAAATCCTATCTATATTTTTTGTCTACCTGCTTTTAAGAATTTTACATTCATCAGTCACTTGAGGCAATCTGATCATAATGTATCTTGCTATGGTTACCTTTTTATTTCTTGTGAATGAAGTACTTTTTGCCTCTTAGCTCTTAAGTTAATATTTTTCATTGACTTTGGAAAAACTGTGGTCATTATTTCTTCAATATTTTTCTATTGTCACTTTTCTATCCTTCTCAAATATTTATGTATTTATAAATATATATATATATATTATATATATATATTGTTGTTTAAAGTTGTTTCACAGTTTGAAGTTGTTTCACAGCTCAGGAAAGCACCATTCATTGTTTCTAGTCATTTTTGTATTTTATTTTGGATAGTTTGTATTTATTTTTGCATTCAATAATCTATTCTATACTGCTGACCTTGTCTTGACCCTATCCAGTATCTTACTTCTCCTACATTGCTTCCATATCTTTGTGTAGTATTCTATTATGATATCATTCCAGCAAAGATTTCAATTGATTTTTTTCATTGCTAATCATCTTTTCATGCTTCTTTGTAAGCCTGAAAAGTTTTAATTAGATGGAGGAGATTGTGAATTTTATTACTGTTAGGTAGTAAATATTATTGCAGTCAAATAAATACTAGTAATGTTGTTTGTAAGATGCAGTTAAAATTATTTGGCAAGAGTTTGAGCCTTTTGCATCTTGCATTAAAACTCTGTTATGCTGATCAGACCAGGTCTGGTTTTTGTCTCACTGCAAGCACTAAGTGCTCTCTGTGTACTTGCCTCATTGTCGGTCCTGCGAGTGATGTTGGTGGTTCCCAGCTGAGGCTGCGGTGGGCCCGCTGGGACCTGCAGAGTGCTGAGGCTTGCAGCGCTCTCCTGTCCAGTACCGTGTGCTGTCTACACACTTGCATAGCTTTCATATTTCATGACTTTCAGAAACTATTTTTCCAATTCCAGGAGACCTCGGGGTTCATCTTCTTTGCTCCTCCAACGCTGCATCCTCTGGTCCCTCTTGTCAGTCATCTCAAGGAATCTTAAGGCTCATTTAAGCTGGTTTCCATCTCTCAGAATCACCTATCCTTCACTAGCTAATATTGTGTCATTGGATGCATTGTTTCAACCATTTTATCTATTTCTGTTGTTGTTGTTTTTATGTAGGCACACTTTTGTTGTTTCAAGCACAATGGGAAAGCTGCTCCCTGTTAATTTTGTCCAGAAATGATTGTCTAAATTAGCTAAATTTGTTCCTTTACGTCATACAGACTTTTTTTTTAACCTCCTAGGGTAAGGTTTACATAGGAATGTAATCTTCTAATATGAGATTCAGTACCCAATATAAGGAATTCCCATGCTTTTTTTTCCTACACATATTTCTCACTTCCTTTTGTTTGTTAGCTTTGCAATACTAGGAATCAAATCCTGAGCCTTGTTCATGTGAAGCAAGAGATCCATCAGTGAGCACTATGCTGGTCTGAAACTTGTGATCCTCCTGCTTTAAACTCATGAATAGCTGGAATTAAAGTCTTGTACCACTGCACCTGTCAAGAAGTTGTTTCTCTAGTGTATAATTGATTATTACCTCAGAACATAACTTAATGATTGTGGGAAGTAACTGCCATTTAAAATGTTTTTTGTGTCTTTTCTGAGCCGGATGCTCCTTCACATGAAGAATTTGCCTCCTTTCTCACATGGTTCTTTTTCACCCAGAAGCAGCCTAAATACCACACAACAGGTTTAAGTTATAATCAGCAGACACAACTTGCCTCATAGCTAATTTTCCTGAAATAATATTTCCTAAGGCACCTGTCTAAGTGGAACCACTTTGAGAAAATGATCTCTTCTCTCAGTCCAATGTTTATTTGGCAGTAAGGAGAGATAACATGGAATAACTTCAATAAATACACAAACTCTGTATTTTTTGTGGCACCAACTCCTCTACTTATACTGGTGGTTAGTGTGTCTCACAGATTGCTTAATTGTCTTGTCAGAGAAAGTGGCTAGAGTTTGATTGGTTTAGTTGTGTCTGCGGAGGACCCCCTGAGGGGGTCTCCTCAAAAGAAAAGCAATTGTCTCTATTTGGCTGAGCCTGACCCTAGTTCCTTGTACTGATATCTAGAGAGCTGGCTAGGACTTTTTTCCTTATCCTTTTAACGGACTTTAAGCAATGCATATCAGTCTAGCTGAGGTGCTGGTGGTAGTCTTTGAAGCTGGTGTGCATGTTTTCCTGATAACCCACACCTGCTGCTCTTTAGTATGAGCCAGGTCGAACCAGGACAAAGAGCCAGTGCTCCATGCTGTCAGCTGGTATAGACCCTCAAGATACAGGCTATGACTTCCTGGGGCTTGAAAGATTACACATCAGAACTAAAGCACAGACACCAAAATATTAGATACTACATCAATAATACAATGCAAATTACTTTTTTCTGCATAGCCTTTTTTCTGCATGTGACAGAGGTAAATGCAGGCCTCTTACCTAGTCCAGCTCACAGTACTCACCTACTTCCTGCAATTCTCAGTCATTCATCCTCAAGCCATTCCTCCTTTATGACTGACTAAAACCTGGGTTCAGCCCTGGGCTGAGGCCTTTCTTTCTGGATAGCCATCTTCGTGGCTGGACTCAGGACTCCTTGGCTCCCTATAATTATAAATGTGCTTTAGTGTCTTTATTCTTTTCATGGGCTGCAGTGGAAGTGGTAGACTGGGATTAAATTGATGGGATTCCAATAACTTATCTTTGGGAGTACAAATATAAACTTCTTGGACTGAGGTGAAGATCAGGAGGGACTCTCAATAGTGTCCAATAAGAGTATGTTTATAATCTAATTAATAATTATTTTGCTTGCCTCAGTTAACTTTCAAGGAAATAAGTAGAAATTCCTAGGTCAGTGAATCATGGCTGATAATGTGAAATTTTCTGCTTGAAGATTGTATATTAAATCTAAGAAACTTGATAATTGTTTATGATAGTAAAAATCAAAGATAAAGTGATGGTTCCCCCTCAAGGCTTATCCTTTGCTTCAGTGATTTCATGGAAAGGTAAATTTTACATAAGCCCTCAAAAATCCCTAAAGATTTCTTTCCATAATATGAATAATGCAGCTGTTCATCACTTAGAATTTCTAATTTTCTAATTGACATTTTAAAAAAGTCACAAGGGCTGGCCAAATAATTCAGTAGATTAAAGCACCTGCTTAGATAGAGGCAGGCGACAGGAGTTTGATCCCGGCCTGCCTTGCTAGCCCCGCCTCCGGGGCGCAGGTGACTGAGACTGGGCATGGTGGTACGTGTCTGTAATCCCAGCTCTTGGGAGGCCGAATACAGGCGGATTGCTACAAGTCTGGTCTACGTAGTGAGACCCGGTAGACCCTGTAGACCTTGTACTAAAATACAAAAGAAGAAGAAGAAGAAGAAGAAGAAGAAGAAGAAGAAGAAGAAGAAG
>NDGN011551803.1:1476-33757 GCA_002564285.1 Tympanoctomys barrerae | reverse complement strand
GATTTGATTTGAAACTGTCTAATTGCTATTTGCTTATCAATAAAATTATGAAAAAAGAAAAAAAGGAGGGATATAAAAAATGTAGTACTAAAATATTTATACGAATTTTTGGTGTGCTCTCTCTTTATATATATATATATATATATATATATATATATAATAATTTTTAACCAAAATAATCTTTGTATGATTTTTACTAGCTTTCTCTTTCTTGTCCTTCTCTATTGTTGTTGTTGAACTATGTAGTTGAGGCTAGCCTTGAACTCACAGTGTCGTTCACACTGGCCTCAAACTCATGATGATTGTCCTGCCTCAGCCTCTTAAGTACTGAGATCATAGCTATGTTCCACCACATCCAGATGTCCTTCATCTTTCCTCTAAAGATTCTGTATCTTAATATTCAGTTGTTTTTCACTTTGTTTATCCTGAGGTGGAAATCTGATTGTTGAAATGATCATGGGTGATGGGTCCCCGTGGTCATCGCGGCTGCGAGTCAGCGTGGCGTGGGGATCCCTAAACCAAGGAGGAGCCGCTCCTAGGCCGACTTCCCTCCTCTCCCCTTTAATCGCAGACTTCTGTTCTGTTCTCCGCATGTGCAGCTCTTCCCCAATCAGCGCCTGTTCCAAAACTGTATCGTCCATGCAAACTCCCAACCCAGCCCCCAACCCAGCCCCTCAAGTTCTTTGCTGAATATTTCCTCCCTGAGGGTCCTTGCTTCTCTGCGGCAACCCTCTTGCGCGGAAAGATAAAGGGTTTCTTTGCTTTTCTCCTGCTTGGCATTAGTCTCTACATCTGATTCAGGAAAAATCTGAACATCACTGTGAAGAAAATAAATGGGCTCTCATACAAGTACCAAAAGCAGGGAAAAATCCACCAAGGTCCTCAGACATTTTGCCAGCTATTAGTTAAGGAGACCTCATTACAAATACCATTTGGATGAGGCACACCAGGTTGGATATACCAGAAGAAACGCCCATATAGGGGAATTCAATATGGTGAACACTTACAGGTAAAAACAAGATTTCCCCAGGTACCAGCTTCTAGGTAGAAACCAGATCAGCCCTGTGTGAGTGTGAGCAAGAACGTTTAAAGCTGGCGACTTTGGCCCAACTGCCTTGGCTTTGTTGTCAATAGACCACATGTGAGCATGAGATGAAAGAGGGAGATTGGAGAGCTGAGTCTCTTCTTGTGAAGTACTGGGGGGATATGCTAACCTAAGAGAAAAGTCGTTTTGCGGGGGCATAAAACAGTGTGCTTATCTGTCAGTGTGGTCATGCTTTTATTGAGGAAATGGATTGTCCACAGAAATGTGTACTGTTTATAGGCTTGTCAGATGGAAAGGTTGTTTCTAGGTCACATAACTTCTTTATTGTCAAATACTCCGCCTCAACAGTCTTTCCCAAGACGGTGGCCCTGAGCAGAAGCCTAAGCTGTCCCCCTATTCACTCATTTATCAGCCATCGACTGAGACCCAGATGTGCCAAGGCATGTATTAAAATCTGATTATACAACAGAAAACAAAACACAGCTCTTCCTTGGTATCTGGCAGAGGATATAGACTCAGGAACAGATAATTATTTGTGTGACTCATGAAATTTCCATTTTAAATGTCAGACATGGTCAGTAGTAGCAATTTCATAGGACACGTTTTAAAATACAGTTATTTAACCTCAATGATAGAGTTGTGCACAAAACCTTTTGTTGTTTGTTTGTTTGTTGTTTGTGTTTAGCAAATGAAGGGGTTCCTGGCTAGGCAGAGGGCTTTGAGAGCAAGGCAAGAAGGCAGTTAGTATGCTTGCTGAAGGACACTTGATCACTGAAGATGTAGAGGGTGCAGGCTATGCCTATGAGTGTCTTAAGGTCTGTGTTGGAGGAGCATGGAGAAGCCTCTGGAACAGGAAGTCCCTTTAGAAACTTATCCTGAAGAGGCCCTAAGTTAATCAGGGAAGTTGGTCAAATAAGACTAATATAAGAACTAAAGTGCTGATGTCCTAATGTGCTGACCCAGGGCTTCTGAGTCTAAATGACCTCTCAGTTTCTGTGTTCCTGTTGACAAATAAAGAAGTGTGCCACTTCATCTTTTGACCCACATCCCACCATGGATCCCACCTCAGACCAACAATCCCATAATGGGACCAATAATCTCTAAAATGGAAAGCAAAGCCCAAGCATTTTCTTGGCCACCTGGCATCCTGTGGAAAGACTGCTAGTGCTTTCTGAGGATGGCTCCATTCAATGGTAGTTGTAACTCTTGCTTTGGGAGCCAGATATGCTAGTATCTGGACTCTAAGTACTTCTCTGTGATGTAAGGCTGGTAAATCCAGGCCCATGAGTACTGACTTTGGCTGTCTGTATGACTTGCCTTTCTCTTGCAAAATTTGCATTTTTTTTCCTGACTTGAAAATTTCCCTCTGATTCGCACTGACTCCTGCCACCCCGCCCCCAGAGTTGCCTCATTCCATTCTGAGTGCACATTATTGGGTCCTGAAAAAAAGAATCACATTTGAAGACCTAATGTAAATGCCAAGGGACCAGGGCATAGAGAGTTAGAGCTCAGTAAACCTACACAACAACTCATGGCTTACTAGAGTGTATTCATATAGCATTATCTGGGAGCCCCAGATGGTGCCACTGGCCATGAATCCACTTCGTCCTCTATGACTCTCCGCTGTTTTGCTGATCTAGAGGCAAAAGTGAGCTTCCAGCCCAATAACTCATTAAAACCAGAACTGTATGTGATCATGCAGATAAGAGTATGTATACACGTACCTATTTCTGAAGATTTGTAGCCATCAAAGCATGAGAAAGGAAATTATGATAAGTCAGCAGAATTGCATCCTTTAGGAATCTTCTAGAAGCCTTCCTGCATTGTAAAAAGGTTGGACTTTTTAGGCTTAATGCCTCTTAAGGTGACATCCAATTCTATAATCCTGTTATTTGGAGAAGTATTTCTCACCCCTCAATTATTTAATAGGACCTTTTGTTCCCAGACATCACTAAGGTCATATGACAAATGGGTGCTATTACTGCATGTTCTACGAAGCGTGTGCAGAATTTCTGGGCATGTTTTAAGTTGCATACTGCCCTAAGCCTTTAATCATCCCAGGAAAGGCCTATGACCCAGCCACATGAGCAGCAGAGGCTGTTGGAAGAAGATGGTCCAGGCCTCACGTGATCACATGCTTTGAGACAAGGTGGGAGCTGTTATTGGGGCCATTTCCCATGTATTTTCTTTCTACTGTCAAGAAATAATCACTTTCTGGTTGGGCAAACCCACTTTGATGCCCCTTTCTTACCCTTTCTGTAAAGTCCACCAGTAACTTATTTTCTAGGGTGATAAGATGCATCCCAAATTACCCTAAAGATGATATTGATTTTCCTATAAATAATAAAGCCAGTTGCAGAAGAACCGTAAAACCTCAAGTTGTTGCTTCAGTGAGTGCCACCGTGTAATGTCAGTAGCTTTGGTTTTTATTTAATTTTGTGATTAAAGTTTTTATTGATTTTCCTGCAGGGTAGAATATATCAATACCTTTGGTTTCAAAGGAACATTCAGTAACAAGAAAACATAAAAGGACCCAACTCCAGAACACTAGTGCTTCATTTTACAATTTAAGCAACTGCCTCCCTGGCTCCCTAAGTTCTGTCAGTGGCTCCAGTTGTGGATGGGGCTGCTCATCTGTGTGTATACAGCTAACCCCTTAGGTAGCAGCTGGTACATAAGTCTGTGAAACACAGTTGAGAAACACTGAGCTAAGAGTTCTGAGTTAATACTATTGTGCCAGAAGCTAAAACAGCAACAAGTGACTTGAGTTTGGTCTTCCCATAAATTATGCATCTTCTGACATCCAATCTATTAAGGCCCTGCCCAGTGGGAAGCTTCATGTGTGTAGGAAAGATTGTTCTTTTCAGAGGGGTTGCACCATTGCAAGTAGTCGATGCTAGGATTCGACCTCTGAAAATGGGCTCTTCCGTGATTCTAGAGTGTTTATGAAGTTATATAGGAGATATGTAGTTTCTTTGAAAGTTAGAAAAAGGTCACCTTAGGGCCAGCAAGATAGCTCAGTGGACTAAGTCCCTGCTTTGGCAAACACAGAGACCAGGGTTCAATCTCCAGCACTTGGGTGCTGTGCCAGCATGCTGCACCGGCCTCACCCCATGGGCACACTGAGCCAGCCACCAAGTCCAGGCATGATGGCACATGCCTGTAATCCCAGTGCTGGGAAGGCTGAAACAGGAGGACTACTACAAGTCCAAGCTATGTAGTGAGACCCTGTACCAAACATATTTTTTAAAAGGTCACCTTTTTCAAAATCTTTCAAAGTCAGTCAAGGTCGTGCTATCTTTTCTGCCTCACATAGGCTTTAGAGGCCAGCAAGATGCCTTTCCTTTTTGGAACTTACCCTTAAGAATGATCTACTTCCTGCTATTCGATCAACTGCTATGTTTATCACTTACTAACATTTAGAGTTAGTGCTTCACAGGTGACATTTTGGCCATCCCTTCTGATTCTATCATTGGCAAAGATTTTTCCTGAGCTTTTCCAAGTGGCAGGGAAACTAGGACTTTGAAGGATGCTAAAAGTGTGTTTTGAACTTCCAGGCAGCAAATGACAGAGCTGACAATGCAACCCAGGTGAGGGGGCGTTCAGCTTACCATACCACACGGAAGCCACATTGACCAGGGAACACTCCTATGTTAGTCACACTGGCAGATCAGTCTCACTTGCTCTGCTGTCTGAGTCAGCTGGTCTTTCTAGAGTGGGAGAATCACTGGAGCTGGGGCACCTGTCGTCCTCTCCTCTGCATAATGATCTGTGTGCAGCTTATTTAATAAAAGGTGCTTTTCCTCCCTAGCAGGGGCTGGGCTTCCTCTAGCAGAGAAATGGGCATTCTTAGACAAAGATGCCAGTGTAGAAGGTTTTGCAAGCTCACCAAACAACTTATTTTCCCTGTCTTTGTGCCTTAAAAACACATTTCCCTTTGTTTGAAATGCCAACCAATATCTAGAACAGGGGGGGTCATCTCTGCAGCATACAGCCCTGAGACTGGGACTACCTCATGCACTGTAGCTGGGGACAGAGCCAAGAGATGGAGTTAAATGACTGTTCATCAATAAAAACAGCATTTAAAAGCAGGCTGCATCTTCCTACCTTGTTTTTGCTCTTTCATCCTGCTTTGAGAAAAGCAATGATAGATAAAAAACTAAAATCAAAGAATGAGAAGGAAATTCATGTTTTATTTTTACTCCTCAAAATTAAGACCATATCTGGGTTCTCATTTGATTGCCCAGACTGTGCATTTGAACACTGATGTTTCTAGAAAAATGTC
Source organism: Tympanoctomys barrerae (assembly GCA_002564285.1). Classification (NCBI taxonomy): domain Eukaryota; kingdom Metazoa; phylum Chordata; class Mammalia; order Rodentia; family Octodontidae; genus Tympanoctomys; species Tympanoctomys barrerae. The sequence continues at coordinate 28,427 of NDGN011551803.1, read as the reverse complement.
TATGGGGAGCAGAAGAGACCTACATAGCTGTGTGGCCCCATGTCCAAGAACACGCCCTGCCCAGGGATCACGGCCACAGCCAACTTCACAGGAAGGCATTGCTCAAGGGTCTGGTCACATGAGAGAGGCCAAGAAAGAAATCAAACTGAAAAGTAAAATGTCTAAAAATATCTCTCGCTAACTTGGAGTTCTTGTATTAATGACTCCTCTGGGTGAAAATATTGTTTTGTTGCAATAAAATATCAAATGACAGGGTTATTGCTTGAGGTTACTATTGTCCATCAACCAGAAATGCTCACTGAGTTAGCTAATGATGGTATTCCTCCCTCTCCTCTTTGACCTCAGAATGATTTCAGGGAATTGACGCTGGAGCTGTGCAATAGTTAGAAAAGATTGGCAAACTTTGCTCTACTTTAGGGGATCTTAGCTGCCTGTGGTAAGAGACGAAGTGGCCAGAAGGAGCAGGGAGAGGAATCTGAGGGCTGCTTAGGGGCTCTGGCAGAGCTTAGCCTTGGTGAGTGCCCTTGCATAGCTCTGGATTCCCCTCATTGGGGCAGGTTGGTCTTACTTCTCACAACTGCTGTTGAGAATCAGCACTGTATGTGCTCACCACTGGCCCCTGAATGATTCTAGAGTATTTCTGAAAGTGTACAGGAAGTATGTGGCTTTCTTTAAAATTAGAAAGAGCAGACCTTTCAAAGGCTCTCAGAGTCACCCAATATTGCATGTTACATTCAAAATACCCAAAAAACAGACCAAAGAAAAGGGCATGCAGTGGTGTTGCTGGGACAACTGCCAAGACAAAGAAACTTAAATTTCTGGGGACAAGAGGCCATGTGAAAGGAATTTTCCCTTCAACACGCATACACACAGAGACACAGAGACACACTGAATGCTTGCATGTACATGTGGCTCACAGAAGTTAGATTAGTTAGTAAGCAGCATCAGCCTCAAATTAAAACAACTTGAAATGTAGCAAGAGAAAATATGGCAATGGGACACAGTCTTAACATGAGCGCATGAACTGGAATGGGGAATTGGAGACAGAACCTTCTGGAAAAGTGAATACAGACCATGTGGCACAGATGACTTGAGGAGGCTGGGATGCTCAGAGTCCCCTCTGTGGATTGGAGCTTGGAGGTAGAGTGGGAGGCAGGACAGAGGAAGGAGGCCAACTCATCAACAGTCTGACAACAGAGCCAGATGGCTGCCGACCAGAAGGCTTGGTTCTTGTGACATCGGCCATCGGGCAGGAGGCGTGTGGGACAGCTTGGAGATCTCCTCGAAGGCACTGAGGACAAACAGACCCTGAGAAGCTGGCTGCTGTGTCTGCCTCTGGCCTGCAGACTGGATGCCAAGACTCCTGGACAGGAAATGAGTTAGACTCCATGGAGAATCGTTCAGGGATTCAAGAGGAAGCCATAGACCTGGCAACAGTAGGAAGAAAGGAGGGTGGGGTGAAGCAAAGAGTTTGTTTGCTTAGTGTGGATCCATTAAAGCGCAATGACAGTGTCTGCCAAACTCCTCAGTCTATATGCATAGAGCTCAGAGGAAGGAGCAAATGAAGCTCTTTGTGTCCATCCCAGCAGACCTAGGATTGCTTTAATCTGAAATAATGACCATGATCCTGTGATTCAACAGCACTCTTAACTTTCTCCACCTCCAGAGTAAAGTGAAAAGCTTGGCACTGATTTGTGATTCAGGGCCAATTCAGTGGTGGGGGCCACTGTAGTTCCTTGATTTTTTTTTTAGCTGAGATCAGGTGGCAAGAAATTGATTTCAGATTTCTTACAAGTCAGATAATCATTTGTTACATCAAATGATCATTTGCAACTTAGCGTAGTGCTTCCATTTTAAATCAGAAATACCTAGTTCATGGAATATTTAAAGTACTTAGTGTCATACATAATACATAATAGATGCTCAATAAATGGTATCATTATTGGTACTGTTACCCTTCCTATCAGTGAGTTTCATATCTATGAACTCAACCAATCTAGAACTCAAAATTGCATCTTTACTGAGTGCATACAGTGGCTTTTTTTGGCCATTACTCCCTAGAAGATACAGTTTAATAACTATGTACATAGCTTTTATAATGTATTAAATATTATGAATATAGAGATGGTATAAGTATACAAGACAACATGGGTAAGTTATATACACATACGGTGCCCTATTGTATAATGGAGTGCTTGCACAAATTTTGGTATCCACAAGAGATACTAGAATCAATAGATACAAAGGAATGAATATATTACTATTGATTCCAGTCATTTTCTTTTTTTTTTGTTGTTGTTAAGAATAATATACCTATAAACATCTTCATATATAAATCCTTTCCAAATCTTTGATATTCCTCCAGGGTACATTTCTAAGAGTGAAGAACTGCATCAAGGCATTCAGATATCTTAAAGGTGCTTAATAACATCGTCACAGACAACTTCCCATTGTGATTGTGCCAACATCTCTCCCTGCTGTCCCTGGGTAGAGGGCACATGGGAATAGCCTGGATGGTTTCAAGTTGTGCCATTTAAACTCCTTCCATCAGCCTGTATTTACTGTGTGCTCAGTGCAGCCACAAACAACCACAAAAGGGATTTTCTGTTCCCCAAACTCTTAGATCCTGTGGGAAGACAGACAAAAATAAACAAATGAACTGAATCATATGTTCGGTGAACCTTAGAGTAAAGCCTACTAAGAAGCTGGGAGTGCTACTTTGGGTGGGACACCAACTATTTAATTAAGATAGGAAATGATTACACGCGTGAGAACAAAATAAAATAAATCCTTGTGAAAATCCCGTGAAGCAGTGCTCTCCCCTGTGGGAAGAACAGGTACCAGGACAAGGATGCTGGTATGACAGAGTGAGAGGGAAAGAAGGTAAGGCAGTGGGTACTCGAGACAGAGAGCCCTGCCTCACTGGGCAGGGAGCCCTGGAATGTCCCAGGTAGGGGAAGACCTGGGCTGTCACAGGCTTTGTGAGGATCCCTCAAGCTGCATTGTGTAGGAGGAATTGCTGGAAGAGTAGAAGCAAAGCCAGGGAAGGATCCATCTCTTTGTTGCTAATTAGTGAGGCGAGAATCTGTTTAATCTGTAGTTTTGGATTACTTGTGAGGTTACACTTTTATGACTATTGGGTATTTGTGTTTGGTCTGCTGTGAGCTGCAGGCTGAAATGAGCTTTCTCAGAAGGGCGCCCAGGGCTGTGAGATGTCTGTGCTACCGCCCTTGAGCGGACTGAAGAGGCCGCACCTTGACTAAATCTTGCTGAGTCTGTTGATGGAGTCCACGTTTTTTCAGGCATTTGGGAGAGATTTGTCATTTTGTTTTCAGTTTCTCTTGCTATTTTTTAACAGCCTACATTTAAAATATGTCCTTTATTAAGCTGTGATTGCACAAATTGGGAGGTAGGTAAACTTAAACGTAGTATGTAGAAAATTGCAGCTGAATAAATATTACACTGGGATTTACTCCTTTATTATACTTTTAATCATTCTGTGAATGCTCTTTCAAGAATGGCTGGCATCTTAGAAATAGAGAATCATTCAGCATCATGCTCTTTAAATGAAAAAAAAAAAACCCACTAGATAAACTGAATCTTTAAAATAACTAAAGGAAAGCACACATTTGTTATGCAACATCACGCAGTTGTTCCGTTGGTGCACCTTCCTAATGGCTTCTTTATGCAAACGTTATCGCCTTTGTGCCATTGCCTACTTCTGCTGTTTCCACTACATTTATTTCAATGAAGACTGCTGAAAACCTTCAAAGGAAATGGAGAGTCTTCCTCCTACTTTTGGGTGTGCGCTGACGTGAAGAAGCTGCCTGACTACTACTGGTAAAATCAGAAAGAAGAGCCCTCCCTGCCCCAAGTGTGCGATTTATCCTCCTGCAAAAACGCAAGCATATGCAATCCATTTTGGTGTTTCAAATTCTTACAGAGATAGTTAATTAAATGCATAGAACCAGGGCTTAAATTGAATCTGTTCTGGAGAAGAGCTTAACTTCAGGCCCCATTTATATATTTAGTAAGTTTGCAGGGGGTAAGAATGCTCTCCTGGTTAATCTCCATAATGGGGATGAACAACTTTTCCAATCTGGACTCTGTTTCCTCTTCCTTTTGTGAAGAAGAGTTTAGGGAAGGCACGGGCATCTGATTAAAGGTGTCTTTCAGGGATGACTTGCTTTTCTGCTCTGTGTCATTTTCTTAGCTCATTAACAGTTGCGTAGTAAAGCTGTACAGAACACAGACCTTTGGTCTTTATTCACTCTTTCAGGCTTTTCACTGATTTCTTACTTAGGCAAAGATAATAGCGGCGGAGAAACTGGACATGATATTTCTGTAGTCCTGACTTGTTTTCACCCAGCCTACCCTAAGGTCTGGTCACAGGAAGTGGTGAAATAGGCACTCTATCATCTTGTTCTGAATGGACAGGCCTCCCCACATCCAGGGATCCCCAGGAAACCCAAACACCTAGAGAGTCCACTAATTTCCATAGACACACAAGAGCTAATTGCTTTAATTTAGGGACTCTGATTTTGTTTTCATTCCTAACCACCATTTACCTGGGCAGCACACTCCACTAATACCATCTCTCACTTCTGGAATACAGAGTATCAGGAGGAGATTAGGAGGCTGGTTCTGTCTTCCATGCAAGAAGGGAATACAGAGGACAATTTGACCCTCCAAACGTGCTCAAAGGCCTGTTGGTCCATAAGCAGCATTTCTACAAAGAGCCATGCATACGGAGAGTGTGTATATATAAATATGTATATTTCTATGACCTTCACATTTATTCATATTTTATTTATACTAAATAAAATAGAAGGGATTTTAGCTAATATTTGCATTATGGAAAAATTGAATAAAATTTATTAATTTCTTATTTTCTTTGTCACAGTTTTTTTATATTGAGTTCTTAGATAAAGTATCTCCATTTTAAAGCTAGTTCATTTTCTATTAACATGTATTAATTATACATCATAGTGAGGCTGTGTGATATTTCAACCATGCACAGAGGTATACTGATTGAATCCATGCTCCCTTCTTCCACCTTCCCATTCTAAACATTTATCTTCAGATAAAAAGAATGAAAGAATGAAAACTGCCTAACTTTTCCTGTAAAAGATGAGGATCCTGAGATTCTAAAATTCGTATATCGTGTGGATTATTTTCATTAATTTCATCTTTCATGGTTTTATACCCACCTAGTGAAGCAATCAGCGCATTTTGGAAGTGGAATAGTAAGAGGCGATTTCATTTCAGAATTTTGTTCCCTTGCTGGATAATGGTAGAGTTTCATTTTGAGTGAGAATTTATGCTTGAAATAATGCTTTGAGTGAGAAGGGAGGGCTTTTGTAGCTGTCCTTCCTGCTGCTCAGAGTTGTGACACTTTAGAATTCAAAAATGCATGAACAATGCAATGATCTAAACCAAAATAGGCAAGCTATGTCTCCAAAGATGAAGTTAGCCACTACTTATTTTAGTAAAGTTTTATTGAAACATGGTCACATCCATTCATTTTTACAAGTATGTACTTTTTAAAGGATAATATGTTTGCCTAGTGGTCTTTTAAGGGAGACATTTACTGATTTAAACAGACTGACTTAAACTAGACTGCATCAAATAAGATGAAAGTTATCCAAAATGCATATAAATAAATTGCATTCATTTTGAGACCAAGGGTAGAAACAGGTCATTTTTCAAGACCACACACAGCATGCTTTGAGGGTTGCTCTTCCTAGTGAGCCCGGTTGCTCTGCCTCATACTCTGAAGGATGCCCTGGATGGAAAGGACCACAGGGTATGTGGAGATTTCCTCAGGAGCTAGGAACAGGAGTGCCATTGGTTCCCTACTGGATGTAGAACCAGAGTAGGGTCTCGGTTACTTTCTCTCACTGCTGGGACAAAACACCCGATGCCTAAAATTAAGCAAGGAAAGGTTTAGTTCACTCACAGTTTTTGGAGGTTTTAGTCCATAACCAGCTGGCTCCAAGTCAGAGCAGCACATGCCAAAGGTCAGCAGTTCATTGTGGGGAAAAGAACACGACAAGCGTGAAAAGGGAAAAGCAGTGGCTGTGGCTGGGGAGCGTCTCTCCTTCCTTGCGCTGCATCCAGGCTCTCCCCAGTGTAGCACTCACACCTGTCATCCCAGCAGCACTCACACCCATACTCTCAGCACTGGATCATGAATTACAGAATCTAGAAGTGTGCCTTGTAACTGCATGAGGCAGGGACAACCAGACACAAAATATGACAGCATTTTTTGTTTTAAAGTTCAAAACCCAAATTCTTTTTCAACGTTGCACCTTCTATGCTTTCTCAAACCTACTACTTTCCATCAGCACCTCAAAGAGCTAGTTTTGCTTTGCAAAATGGCCTTTGTTGATGGAGCCAGGAACTCTGTGTGCCATATTCTGTTCCCCCATGGGAACGATATCTCTAGATTAAAATGGGCTTTGGTGGACAATGAGAGAATACTCGCTGGGTGACAATGACTGGCAATGAGAGCATTGGTTCTCATTTGCTGCCTAATTCTGGGCAGTTGTTCCCTTTGAAGCTCAATTTGCTTATCTGTAACTACTTCTCATTTGGAATAACAAGGTCCATCATATCTATCTCACACAAATTTTTGAGGAAAGTAAATGGACTGGAAATCATAACTGTGTGTGTATTTCTATTTGTATTCAATAATGACTAAACAAAAAATTAGTACAAAAGCCAAAAGAATCCTGTTTTGAGGAGCCATATTGTGGAATTCATTGACGTGAGTCAAAGGTAGTTTGAGAGCCTGAACATGCCGGGTGATCCAGCGACCTGTGGGGAAGAGGGCTGAGTTGGGACACACTGCACGCATGGCCAGCCGAGCTGCAGCCTAGGCCCTCAAGGGATGCCAGACAATCACGGGCCGAGTGAGGTCATGAGCCATAACCCAGAGTCTGGAGGGTAGGGGCCTTGGCCTCTCAGTGGAGGGCCCCAGTCAGCAGGAGGGATTCCAGGGTAAGGGACTCTACAGCCTGAGACCAGATGGGGTCAGAGCCCCAGGTCATAGCGAGGCAAGAGACACTGTGAATGTGGAGTCTCCAAACTCCAGGATCGACTCAGGTCAGATCAAGCTGGTGGAATGCAGGGAAGGAACAAAATCACTGTGGTTCTGGGATGTCAGGTGCCTGCGGCCATACAGCAGCAGGACCGGCATCAGCCCCCAACACCAGGTGCCCTCACTGGCTGTGTTAACTGGCCCAAGAGTTTCACTCTCAGCCCAGACAGCTTCTTACCCAAAGGCAGTGCCCTCATTGGCTGGCCTGCATGTGGGGACACTCACTCCAACATTTTAATCTTTTTTTTCTGGTCAGAAACATTTGGATGTTTATGTGAGTTTCTCAATAAAAGATAAATCGCCTGGGAGATAGCACATTAAACTATTAACTGCCATTCTTGCTTTAATATGAATTTGCTTCATTGGGTTATATCCCTCCACCACTACAGCCCTGAGGAAATGAAATAGAGAACAGGGAGCTTATGGAAACACTAATGACAAAATAAAACACTAATGACAACTTCGCCTATTCTCATCCTGTGACTTGTCCTTTTATGAAAGGCCACCAGGGACAGGTACATGGCTTTTGTCCTACTCAAACCTTCAGAGGACAGGTAGAAATGGGAACAGCCATCATGAAGAGAGGGCAACTTTGAAAGGCGTGGCTAATTGCAATTTCTTTACCTGGACATGACAGTTTTTTCTAAGCCACATGGAGGCTTTCTCAGTACTTGAAAACACAAAAGAAGCAAAAAGCCATAGGCCCACTTGCATACTTGAGGCCATCCAGCTGTTTTCCAGGCTGCAAGGTCAAGAAAATAGAGGAAGCTTGGTTATTACAGAGCTGGGGACCCTACGGAGGGAGCTGGGAGGGAAGAGTTTTCTTCTTTGCTAGCTAGAGTTCATGGGGAAGGAGGCTGAGACTGTCAGAAGGTCAGATGAGTCAGGAAGCAGTGACCACTTTCAAAGACTGTCTTATTTTCAGTGCAAGTGTCCAAGTGATAATAACATTTCTCAGTACTGAAACTTTGGGAATGAATTTGCAGCTCCCTAGTGATGATAAAACACCATCAAGAAGTGTGACAGTGCCCTGCATGTCCTGCTTGGAGAGAGGGAAATGTATCACACTCCCAGAGAAAACAAATTGCAAAGCAGGTGCCCTAGCATGGATTGCAGTCATGGCCCAGGAAAACCGTCCACTGAGTTCCTGTTATCCACAAACAACGTACTCAGCTCATTTTCTGCATTAAGATGGGGAGTTGTGCTAAATGGGCTTTATGAATTCAATTGAAAAAAATGACCTTGCAATTTGTATGGTACTTAGTAGGGCAATTAATATAATTCATAAAAGTCCAGCATCAGGTTGTAGACATTAGCCCCATAGGGGGTTGTGCTTTGAAGACAGTCCTGGTATTTCTAATTCCAGTGACCAGCATTCCCTGCTTTTGTGACCAGGCATCTGCAAATTTGTCACCAACAAAACTAGACTTGCATGGCTTTGTTCTTCAGACTTCCTTGCCAATAACCTCTTCCCAGTCATTCTGTTCTTTGGGGCTGATTGATCTCACTTGGATGAAAATCAAACAATTCTTTGTGTTTAAAGTTTAAGGATGGAGTCAAGATGAAATGATATCACCCTATATCTCATCTTTCATCCATTTTACTTTCCTGATGTGTATCTGTGCTCTAAAATCTGTCATTTGAAAAGTATAGGTTTGAGCAGAGATTATCTGTGACTGGGGGGAAAGGGGTTAATGGCAACTTCTAGCTGTGAGATAGAAAGAAAAGCTATGTGGCTGCATGGTAGCTGCCTATAGGCAAGGAGAGGGGAGGTTTTCCAGTGTGCAACCTGTTTGCTGAAAAGTCTCATGTTGATGAGAGGCAAACATAAGTCTGTCTCTGTTTAATATGTTGATGCCAGTCATGTTTTGTCAAATTGTCCTTTCTGGATTCTTAACATTTGAGGCAAATACCATATTTTTGTGTACTTTCAGACATGAAAACTCAACCCGGTTACTCATAACTGGCCGTTAGAGAAATATGAAGCCAATCTGTGGTGAGCTACCACATCGTATGCACTGTTAAAGAAACAGTTCCTTTACAGACTTAATTTAGAGCCATTACTATAGGGCAGAGACCAGGTTAAATGTAGAAAAGACAGCTAGAAGTTTATAGTCAATGAGCAGAACAAGGGATGAGTGGATGGACGATTACTAAGAGAGACATCAAGGTGAGGAGGATTTTTGCTAACCTGACTGTGCAGCATTCTTAATGAAGACAGGTTCAGGGTTTATTCATCAAATGTGAAAAGCAGGGAACGTGGGTAATTAAGAAGGGAGATCACATATGACGGATAGGGTCATTCTGGCTACACTAGCTTAGCAGGGTTCTTGCTACACTTAGACTGAGAAGAGGGCCCAAGACCTAGGCTTTGCCCACAAGAGGTGTCAGAGGAGCTCAACCAAAGTGTGGCCAAGAAAGAAGTCTGTGTTTCTGCTAAGCTGCTATAGAGAATCACAAGTTTTGAGGAGGATGTAGGGAAATTGGAGCTTTGGTTCATTGTGGGTAGGAATGTCAAATGATATAGCTACTGGGGAAAAAAGTGAAAAGAGAGTCACCAGGACTTCCCTTTCAAAAAGTGCAGTATAGAATTCCCATCAAATCCATTCTTAGGTACCTACCCAAAATAGCTGAAAGCAGGCTCTCAAATAGATACCAAGGTACCAATGTTCAAGCAATATTATTCACCTAAAGAGTGGAAACAACCCAAATCTACTACAGACGAATGGACACAGAAGATGTGCTGGGTGCATACAGTGGAATCCTTCACAGTCTGAAAAAGAATGCAATTCTGGTACAGAATCCAGCATGGATGAATCTTGAAGAGATTCTCTGAAGTGACATAATCCAGAACATAAGCAGGACAAACATGAAGTGACTCCACTGTTGCTCAGATTCCTATTGCTGGTACCAAATAGCTGACCCCCAAATTAAAAGAGAAGAGATTTATGTTGATTGAAGATACTAGAGGTTTTGGCCCATGGTAGGTTGACTCCAAGATCAAAGTGGCATGGTGGAAGGAAACTGCCAAAGTCATGGTGTGTGGGGTAAAGGCCAGAGAGAAGGGTGTAGGGACCATGTTTAGTCCCCAAGATCCCACCAACGTGGCCCACCCAGAGACACCCAGACATGTGTCTCTTATTAATACCTGAGGCAGTGCTCATGCTGAGCAAGTTGACAATGAACAAATGAAGATTAACTTTCACATGTGCTTCACTTATAATAGACAAATTCATAGAGACGTAACACAGAGGCAAGAAGTGGTTGAGGGATGAGGGGATAGAGCTATTTCAGTGTATGAATTTTTGGGATGGTAAAAAAGTTCTGATGACCCTTATACAACATACATATGGTTAATGATACAGACTATACACCTATCTATACACCTATAAATGATTTAAATGGTAAATTTTATCACCCCAGGGAAAAAGCAGATAAAAGCCCACCCAGTGTAATACGTAAACTTCAAGCTCAATTTAAATCACAACACCTTCCCTTCCTTTAAGTGCTAATTTGGTAGAAGGCATTGAAGACTTGGAGTAAAGAAGGCAGTCTCTTTCTTCTGTCTTCCTGTTCCAGGACCACAGTTATTTTAAAATTTGTACCCTCACCACTTCCCTTTCCTTTACAGCAATGGTTGGAGAGGAAAAAGATTGGTTGGGTGGGAAAAAGGGGATAGCAGGCACCACTGGCACAGTGGTGATGGGGAAATATGTGGGTTCTCTTCAGTTCATCAGCTTTCATTAGAAACAGGGCTCTCTGCTGAAAAAGAGATGTCTGCTGTAGGTGGTACACGTTGTGTTGCAGAAGGGACAGGGCTCAATTTTCTTTTCTGTGCTAAAGTCTCTCACACCAAGGGCTGATTGTACCTCTTTTCACTGGAAAGCAGACTGTGCCACTGGCCTTCTTAGGGCTTGGGTCTAGATATCCCTCCAAAGCCTCATGCGGTCATAAGTAAGTCTCTTTAGAGACAGCTGGATCTAGGGTATGTGAGTGTACATTAAGGGTGTGATACTGGGACAAAGGGTGTGTGGTAGTAGATCAGCCCACCAATTAGTTTATCATAGTTCTGGTTGTGAGTAATGGGAGGCTTCATTCTGGATATAGTTAGTGTTAGTCAAAAGGATTGTTAACCAGGATGGAATAAAAAGGAAAGGGAGGCACATTGCTATAGCCTCCTGCATACTCTACCAAGGACTGTTTCTCCTCTACAATGTCCCTCTGCCATGTCACCCTGCCTTGAAGCCAGCTTACCAGGGACTAAAGTCTCTGCAAACTGCTTCCTCATCTGCCTGCATTGCCACTCCTACCTTCTTTTGTTTTCGTAATCATGCATGCAGAAATATATAAATTCCTATGGTCCTCTTTCTCCACAGAACTTAAGAAAATCAGGAGAGTAGGTGTTTCCTGCTTGTCTTCTAAACCTCATAACCCCACATGTCTTTTTACAAACTTATCACAGTCTATATCTGCTGCCTTTGGATAGGTGCTCTGTGGTCTCTTTCTGGGTGGTGGGCTGACGTTTCAGCACCTAGGGTTCTATTAGGAGGTGGTGGAAGTCTTAGGAAGGGCAGCCTAAAAGAAGACGTTAGACCACTAGGTGTGTGCCCTTGGGGAATATTGAGACAATGGCTACTGTTCTTCCTTTCTTTCTGTTTCCGAACAGGAGAAGAAGAGAGAAGCTGTAGGTGAACAGGCTTCCATGGCCAGTTGTTCTAGCCAAAATGTAAAGTGCTTGCATAGACCAAAAGCCACACAGCCAAGTGATTATGAACTGAAACCTCCAAACCATGAGCTAAAACAAACTTTTCTTCTTTTTAGTTTATTTCAGTTATTCTGTCATAGTGATGAAAAACTGACAAATTTAATTAACCAGCATTCCAAAATACCCAGGAAGTGCTGCTAAGCCTTTCTAAATCTCTCCCTAACTCTTCCTCAGGTTCTTGGCAGTAAAGTGGTTCTTGGGTTTAATAGTTCAGCAAATATCCAGAAAAGAAAGGAAAAGCTGATCTCCTTTTTTTCAGGCAATTTCACCCTCTGAAATTTATTCCTTTAACAAAGCATAGGATGGCTTGATATGAAAGACTATGTGTCATTGAATATCTTTGACACTAACAGTGGGCTTTGCTCTTTAATTTCTATATGACAGAAAAAAAAATTCTGCCACAAGAGGATTTCGCTTGCCTATAGCACCCAAAGGTGCTCTGTGTGAGTTCCAGAAGAACTGGGCATGCACTGCCCAGAAAATATTTGTTTGGCAGAATCTGGAGTCAGGAGAGAGGGCCAAAACATCTCATTCACTCTGAGTATCTTGGAAAAAATTCCTTTTGGTTATAAATGCATGTTTTAATTCAAAGTTCACAATAACCCTATTAGTGGTTGCTATTCCATTTAATAGAAGAGGAATTTGAGGCTTAAGGAAGTTAAGACTTGTACTCAAGATCACACAGATTAATTAATGGTACAGTTGAGATGCAAATCTGACATTTGAAACTGCATATTTAACCACTACATTATTCTGTGGTTTTGTAAACAAAAGTCTTCAGATTGTACATGATAAAATTGAATGTCTGTGTTCTCTAGAATAAGAACATTGGAAAGACCTGAATATATGTCCCAAAGCAGGAATATCTATTCCTGTGACCCCTGAAAGTATGAGGAAAAAATTTCAAGTTGCCACAGATTCAGGATCCCTGCAGTGGGAGAGCTCAATAAAGACCAGGTTGTAGTTGCTTAATCAGAGCACATAAAACATGAAGAGAGTTTTAGCATCAACTCTTGAGCATTGTTGAGGACGTCTATGTGATATAGTGGGGGCGGAGTGGATTACATGACTGCAGCCTTGCAATCCTGGGATTGGTGCAGCCTTCCTTTAGGAATAGGGAGGTACAAAAGGCCGTGTGCCCCGGGCTATTGGCAGAATGTTAATATCCCAGCATTTCTGAAGCAAGATAGCAGCTGCTGAGGACAGTTGTCAAAATACAGGCATCTGGGTATAGAGAAAATCTGGTTTCTCATGAACTTACCCCTTATCTACTCATTTTCTATAGTTACTGTTCCATGAAACTTGTGCTACCCCTCCCCTTGCGCTTCTTGCTTGCTAATAAAAGTGAATCAACTGTGAAATTATTGTGCTTTTCCACTAGAGACAAGTTCCTACTAGTTCTTTTCTACCTTAAATTTTGTCATTTGTCTTTCTTTAGTTACTACTATTCTCCCCTCAGGTCTTTAGAGGTCTGATCAGCCCCAGGCATAACATAAAGCTGAAATTGCTGGGGTTTTTTTGTTGTTGTTGTTTTGTTTTTTTGAGGTTCACTAAGAAGATTAAAGAGAATTTCAATTGTGTCTGCTGGTGAGGACATGGTAGGGTGAAATGAGGGCCCAGAAACTTTTAAGAGCATAAGGATATGATCAGATGTTCTGAGAGAGGCCAACTTGGAGACTACCAGAAGCTTCCATGCGAAAGCAAATGGGGCCAGGCTGGTTCCTCTCATGACCTGTACCATCAAACCAGTGCTCTTCTGCATGATGATTTTATGGGGAAAAATACAGAGGTTTTTGAAGAGATAGTATGAGTATAGCAGTAGCCTAAGCATGCTATAGTCTCTGACATGGAGGAAGGGGGGTTGGTTAAGGGATCAACCTGGCAGGCAGGTGTACCATGTTAAAGAAGATGCAGCTTTAAGGGTAACAGGAATCCAGGGCAGGATCTTTGTCCACATCCTGATCTGGCATGATCTGTCTGACGATCTCACTCAAAGTCTGGATTATTAAAGTTGAAGGAGAGAAACATACAGCTGGGTAAATCTTTAGGTAGGAAATGGTTAGAGAAAGAAGAGAGTGAAGATTGATGCCCAGATCTCTGGACTGAGGACAGGATTAGTGATGATGCTGGCTAATGAAATAAGGATTAAGGAGAGGAAGGTCTCCACTGCAAGGGGAATCATGGGAACAGAATTGTCACGTCAGTTGTTCCATGGATGCACAGTGGGACACAATCTTCCACGGCCTCCACCATGTGCTTTATTTGCCCCCCCCACTCCCCATTTCCATATGGCTTGTTATTTGGGATTGCCGCATCAAAGTTCCTGTTAAAATATAAACACTACGTTGAAAAAGATCTGAGTCCTCCATAAACAGTATTAAAGTTGGAACTATTGCCTGGCAAAATTCCCCTCATATGTCATGAAAGGGAAATCGAGACTATCTGTGCAGTGTGGACTTTACCTGTGAGACCTCCACCTTGCTGTTCAGAGCTAAAGTACTTCGCAAAAGGGTATTTTGTCTACATCCTTAATGTTTTTACAGCTAGTCTTATTTTGAAAAACTGTTGTACTTTCTGTCTTAAGTTTAACAATTGCTATGATTCAAAAGAAAAATCAAAGTAATTCTAAAGACTGTGATAATCTGATGCCAGCCCCAGGATTTGTCCCTATGTTATAAAGTGCCTGGAGCCAGAAGGAGCCAGTAACTTCCACTGAAATTTGAGTTTTGTGTCTAAGTTTGGGTTTAACGAACCACAGAACTAAATTGGGATGGTTTCATCACCATTCTTTCCTAAGGTTTTTATGACTTCTTCTCAAACTTTCCTGGAACAAATCTGTATGATAAGGCAATCACAATACTCCTGGTACCTAAACCCACCCCCTTGGAATATCACCTATGACTTCAGCCACTTCCAGGTTCAGCTACCAGATAGAGTTAGCAGAAAAACAGAACCAATGGGTAGTATTTTATTTATTATATCTATACTTATGTAAAGTATTGGTCCATGAGATTATGGAGGCTGAGAGGTCCCTCCATTTTCCATCTACGAGCTAGAGGCTCAGGAGGGCTGGCAGTCTAGTTTGAAGGCTTGGAAGCTGGTGGTGTGGGTTCCAGGCCATAGCTAAACACCCAAGAAGCAGGAAAACCAATTCAATCAGTCAAGCAGAGGGAGAGACCATCCAGTCCCTTCACTATCTTCTAGAATCATCCTCACAAGCATACCCAGAAATAATGGTGAGTAGCTATGCGATATCCTATGGCCTGGTCAAGTTGACCCATGAAATTAGCAATTATGATGCCTGTAGACTCAACCCTTGCCTCAAGCTGGATTTTCTATCTTCATTTTGTCTCTAGGGTGCCCTGGCATCTGCTGGGTGTCATTCTACCCAGAGGACTTAAATGACATGGAGCCAACAACTCTAGAGCACTTGTGAATGATAGTCCCTGCCTCCATTCCTACAATTTTCCCTCACCTTTGTTGCCCGTGGAGTTAAACTCAACAGGGATCTTCTACAGCATTCTCCTTCCCTTCTTAGTCTATTTTCATCTTTTAAAAAATGTATATATTTGGTACAGGTTCTCATTATGCAGCTCAGACCCATAGTGATCCTCCTGTTTCAGCCTCCCCAGCACTGGGATTACAGGAGTGCACCACCATGTCTGGTTTGGTGGCTGGCATGGCACGTGGTACCCAGGACCAAACCTTGTGCTTGCCAGGCAGTTCCCCATACTTGTATCTTTACTCCTGCTCCTGGGGTGACTGCTCCAATAAGCTGCCTTTGCAAAGGCCTTGAGGCCCAAGCACAATCATGCTGTGAAAACGGCGTGATGCTCACCTTCAGCTAAACTAGGTCCTGCTTGCTCTATGACACCATCAGAAAGAAACAACCGCGAAGCCCCTCGTTTCTCCTTGCTCCCGCACAGTGAAGGCCTTAGTCTACGCTCTTTGGCTGTCATTCTGTCACACATTCGCTAGTCACCTCATTTTTCACGAGTGCATTCTTTCTTTTACACTTATTTCATTCATTCACTTTCAGTTTTCATTCAGTTTATCCACCAAACCTAACTTTGTGTAATTCACTAAGCTTTATGTATTCAGCCATTCATTCATTTTTATTCATTTACTTGTATTTATCTTATATATTTTCTTCATTTCAAAGCAGTTATTAATTACTTTACCATATATTCCTTTCCTTTCATCTATTAATTTTCATTAATTTATTCTATTTCACTCATTGAGGGTGTCACTCATTCTTTTTATTTTAATTTAATTTAATTTTATTTTTGCAGTACTAGAGATCAAACTTGGGAATTGTGCCTGCCAGGCAGGTACTTATGCTGCTGAGCTATCTCCCCAGCCCTCCCTCATTCTTTATGTTTAAATTTTGACTTAAAATTGTAGTTTTCCTCTTATTCCTCCACCTCTTCCTTCATCTTCTTCTCCCTCTTTGTCTTCTTATTCCTATTGCTATTATTTTTGCTCTTCTTACCCTTCTTCCTTTCTTCCTTCTTTGCTTTTCCTTTTCCTCCATTTACTTTCTTTCTTCACCAACTGATAGCTACTAAGAAATTATTAAAGTATCAGTCAGCCACATAGTGGTATAATTTTTTTAAAAAATGGTCTTTTCACTTCCGGTTTAGTGAATATTTTTGTTTTGTGCTGCTATAGCAGAATACTGAGTCTGGCCAATTTATAATTAACAAAAATTATTGTATTTTATTTACCCTTTTCGGGGCTGGCATGAACAAAAATTTATTTTGACTCACAGTCGAAGAAGTTGGTCATTTTTAGATCAAGATGCTATACCTGGTCAGTGTTTTCCTGTTTCATCCTAATGTTTCAAAACACATCATATGGAGAGTGGGCAAGAGAGAGTGAGTTGAACCCTCCTTTATAGCCAATCATTTGCACAGTAATGTATACTCTCCTTGAGCACCCTCATTCTCGCTGGCCTACCACTTGAACTAAGTGGATACATTCAAACCTGTGCAGTGAGAAATCCCTTCTTCGAATCAGTGATACAAAAGATTAGTGTGTGGGTGTTAAAAAAACAGAGTAAGTCTCACACACTATATGGAGGGAAAACATGTACTCCAAATTCACACAGCATCATGTCTTTCTAATGGACATCCACTCTATTTAACCATTTGTGTCATTTATGAAGGTCATAAGAAGTCTTCTTTTAGCCACTGAAAAGAGAAAATAAAGTCTATTGATTCATAGTCATATAAAAACTATTTAACAGCTTAATGGGAGAGCATGTGCATATCATTTAAATGTTTATAAATCTGAAAAGCAGATGAGTACCCAACAGAAAGCACAAAATAGATCATAATTGCAACAGGTTTTCTCCAAGAGAAAGTCCTGTGATCAAAAGTACCTATGGAGCAACTTCGCTGCAGAAAGTGTGACTTTTTAAAAATTTATGAGCATATATTTGTAAATAAATATATGTTGATATATAATACTGTGTTAAAAATGAAAAGTTTGCAAATTGAGTCCTATAATCAAGAGGTTCACATCATTAAGAGTGAATTGTGTTTGTTTTCTTGAGACCTCACATATGCCAGGCTCTCTACCACTGAATTACAGCCCCAACCTGAGGGATCTTGTTCAAGGTATTGAATTGGTAAATTCAACTGGTAAATACTGAATTTGCTAAATTCAATCAAGGATTGGAAATAATTGGCCAGCATGTGCTTTCTGTATTGTACTTACACAGCTTTACAGACTGAGGTTGAATGTGCATGTGTGATTTTCTAAGATATTTTTGGTTTGAGGTAAGTTCTCACTATGTTGTCCAGATAGGCCTTAGAGGTATATTCCACTGTACTGACTCAAACTTTTAATGTTGAAAGTGTAAAACTTTATTTGTTACTCACTATTTTGTAATATATGTGGAATATTACATAAACACAAAATGACAGCTTATTATATTTTGATGGAAGAAATACTCCTGCTGTCATCACCCAGCAAAAGAAAGAAAACATCACCAGAGCCCTCCTGTCCAGTCATAAGCCCCTCTGTTTCTAGACCAGATTTTGTGGAAATTACCTCATTGCCTTCCTTTATGCTGTTACCACCAGAATATACATTAATAGCCACATAGTTTAATTTTTCTAATAAATGGGATCATACAAAATTTATTCCTTTCTGTTTGGTTCCTAAGCTCCACATGGCTCTAAGATTTATCTGGACTTTCTGTGTGCAGCCTCAAGTCCTGCAGGGTCCACATCTACACATTCAACCGGCCATAACCAAAAATATATGAAAAATGCCTGTACTGAACACGTACAGACTTCATTCTTATCATTATTCCCTAAATAATGTAGTATAATAACTATTTACATAGCCTTTACATTTTATTATAATCATTACATGAACAAATGACCTAGAAATATTTAAGTATACAGGATGACAAGTGTAAGTTAATGCAAATAGAAGACAATGTTTTATAAAAGGCTGGAGTATGTGCAGGTTTCAGTATCCACAAGGGGCCTGAGAATCGGTTCTTGTGTGAATACCAAGGGATGATTATACTTCTGTACATTTACTGCACTCAATTCCTGAATAGTCTTTTCTAATATTTGGTTATTTAAAAGAATATTCCTATGAACATTCCTGTGTATATAGCATTTTGGACAAATGCATGATTCTTGAGATCTTTTTCTGTTTGAGCCCAAGGTTTAAATATGATCAACATTAGGAAATAGCAGGATGTAAGAGTTCTTCATGGCATTACATCCTTTCCAACATTTGTTCTTGTCAGTCTTCTCAATTTTAGCGAGTTGTGGAGGTTGGCATTTTATTGTAGTTTTTAATTTTATTTCCCTAGTGACTAATGAAATTTAAGTGCCTTCTGTGAGTTCAGTCACCATTTGGATATCCTCTATAATGAAATGTTCTTCAAATTATCTTGGCTATTTTTCCATTGGGCTTTTGTCCCTAATTTGGATTTGAGGTATTTCTAAAAATACTACTCTCTGAATATATGCCATCTATTTTGTTACATATGTGTGTTATTTTTACACTAGCACTGGAATTATCTAAAATGTAGGAGTGTACCTAACAAAAATGTTGAATACTTCTGTGTACAAAACCATGACATACAATTAAGAAGAATTTGAAAAGGTCTAAATAGAGATGTTCAGTTTTTTTGTGTATTGGAAGAAGAAGGGTGCAAAGAGGAAAGGTATTGTATAGATGCAATGCAATCTTAGTTAATGTACCGTGTGTGTGTGTGTGTGTGTGTGTGTGCATACACATTCCTATCCTGTATGTCTTTGTAATTTAGAAAATCAACTATAAAAATTTTATTGGAAATCAAAGTAAATGATAGTCAAAATCATCTTCGAGCAGGAGGAGGAGGAAGAGGAGGAGGTGCAGGAGAGGCAAGGGAAGATAGAGGACTTGCTTTACAAGATAACAAGGCTCATTGGAAACTATAGCAGTATGGTACCAGTGCAAGGGCAAACAGATGGATCAGTGAAGCAGAATAGAAAATTCAGAGACAGACCCGCAGGGAGACTTGCTGTAGAATAAATATCACGCCAAAGAGCTCTAGAGAAAAGAACATTTTCTTAACAAATGGTGTGGGCATAAATGGATATTTATGTTAGGAAAAAATAGTTCAGAGTGGATTCTTGACCTAATTGTAAAAGCCAATGCAGTAATTTTTAGAAGATAAGATGGGATATTTTCATCACCTTAAGTATAGAAACTTTCTATTTTTTATTTTTTGAGGCAAGGTCTCCTTGTGTAGTACAGGTTGCTCTTGAGCCCAAGATGGCCTCAAATCACAGTGATCTGCTTTGGCCTCTCAGCTTCTCGTTTCTAGGTGTGTGCCACCATGGCAGGATAAGTCACATAAATATTTTTAAGACTGGACAGAAAAGAAACTAACAATAAAGAAAAATTAGAATTAATGATGTCTGCTCATCGAAAGTTACATTTAAAACTGAAAAGCCCCTACCCAAATTAAGGAAGCAACTATTTCAACTGTAAATCTTTCGAAATACCATGAGACATTTTTCCTACCTTTTAAAAATAAATGCTCAAAATGAAACATTTTGGTCCTTCATGGAAATTGAACTCATTGGGCAAGTCATTTACTTTTCAGGCAAAAGAGCATAGCTAAGTGCTTCTGGAAATGTTTTTCTCCTTGGAAGAGTCTAGAATTTACAATAACTCAATCCCCATCTCCTTCTGTTTTGAGGTTTTTCCTTTTCATCATTTCCTCCAGAGTGGGGCCTGCAGACGGCTTTCAGGTCCTCTGGCAGCCTCCTTGGAGAATCCAACACGTGAGCAGCCTTCGGATTTCAACCAAGACCCTGCCAGGTATCTCTGGCCTTCTCTCTCATCAAGGTTGCAAGGGTTGTGTTTGGTTCATCAGGATAGAGGGAATTTCTAGACTCTCTCTTTGATCATACAATTTTTATGAAAGCCAGTACCCCTGATAACTCATCATATACCTAGGTCTTTGTTTTTACAAATCGGTGACGAGGTGAGACGACTTTGCAGTCATTTCAGCTTTTTAAAGCCAGACTGCAGAGCCGCCATCTTTTCTCTCCACACATCTGCACATGATAAATTATTTCTATTCCCTTTAATCCATTTTTTATTATTCTTCAAAAATCTCTCATGCTTTTCTGTCCCTGGTGTTGTTGAAAATAATTCCCTGCCAAATCTCAGCTCCACTGTCAGAAGGCCAGCATCATACAGGAAGGCTGTTTTCTCGAGTTAATGAATTAGTAAATTAGACGGTGATGCTGAGAAATTAGAGACTTGCTTTAACTTAAAAACTGCAAATTCATGAGGCCATTATTGAAAAAAATATTTATTGTCTCTGATATCTTTGTATGAGGGGTCTGTGGGCTTTTCATATGGGTGCTGTGAGGGGCAGGGAGGGGTCTGCAGCCTGGTTTCCTACCCAGGCCATCCTGGGGGAATCCTCAGATAACCTTCCACCTGGAGCTGATATATTCTTACTTCATTGGCATGGTGGTGGCTGCTGTATTAAAGGCTTCTGGAATTCTCTAGTCTCTTATAACCAGATTTTACTCTCAGTGACCCTACAAATTAAATGGAGGTTTCTAATTTTCCTCAGTATGGGGGAAATTCTCAACTCACATTACAATAAATAACAATATTAAATGCTGATACCAAAGCCTTCTCCAGACACTTCTAAGCCTTAATTAAACTGCATAACCATTCTGTCACTCTATGTCTTACCTACTTTGGGCTACTACAAAGAGATGTCCTAAACTGGTCAGCTTATAAATAACAGAAACACATCCCTCATAATTGTAGAGGCTCAGGAGTCAAATACAAGGCAGTGGTTGATTGGGCATCTGGTGACAGCCTGTTTCTCTTTCATGGTGACGTTTAGTTGTATCCTTGCAAGGTGGGAGGGACAAACAAGCTCCCAGGGGCCTCTTTTATGAGGACACTAATGTCTTTTGCAAAGAGTCCACCCTCATGACTTAATCACTTTCCTAAAGGCCCATCTCTTGGTACTGCCATATGGGTGTGTTGGTTTCAGTACATGAACTTATAGGGACAAAAAACTTGATACAGAGATTTTGGTAATTGTAACTCCCCCCACAGTTTACTACATCAGTCTTAGTAAGTGGCAATTACAAAAAAGTTGAAGGAGAATCATTTGAGTGGGCTGAGATGAATAAAAGAGAATATTTTCAGAATGGCCAGAGGAGTTTCTTGACATGGTAAATGATATGGTGAAATATTTGGGAGAACTCAGTTCTTCCCTGGGGGCCACTGCTGATGTGCCCTAAGACATCTGATCAGGCATGGTTGCTTGGCAAATGGGAGCTTGCTGTAACATGGAAACCTCACTTCCAGTGAAGTGAATTACAGTGATTTGTGTGACAGAGCTACCATTGTTCTCCCAGAAATTGAATCTTCACCTATGTTTAGAACAACATTCTGGGGAGACCATTCAGCAGTTGTCCTCAAACTTCAGTGTACACATAAACTGAAATCTGAGTTGCTGTGTGCCTGGTACACTCCCAGGTTCAAGGTCCACAGGAAAGATGGATATGAGAAAATCCACAGTGGGGCTAGTGTGCAGTTGTATCAGGGAGTGTGTCTGTGGGTGAGAGAGAATGGCTTCCACTTCTTTTTCTGTGTATCATAAATCCAGCCTTGCTTGGCTCTTGTTAGATTCAAATTTTCTTTTCTGTAAACAAAGATTGGATTATAAAGCTTATTTGTTTTTGCTAGCTTGGGTAACAGTTTATTTTTAAGATAGAAAGTAGAACATTTATTTTCAGGGTCTCTTTTAAAAGGGACCAAAGAGCATAAAAACAAACATATATATGTATAACATGTAGTCCTCCATAGCCAGATGCATCAGATTTGTATTCATTTTTTTATTCTTCTGTATATGTCTATATGTCTATTGGAGTCTCTTAGTACATCATTCTATAATATTTTTTCAGGACACTGAAGTTACATTTTTTTAAAAAAATTCATATTGGTTTGGTAAATCACAATAAGGTATTTGAGAGTATAACACTGCTACATCAATAAGTATGGAATGGTAGGGTTTTTAGATTAGCAAAGTCTTAGTGTTCCAATGTATTCAAGCAATAAGTTCCAGAATTGTGTTAAATAAGTTCAGAATATCTCTTAGGTCCTTCATATCACTCCAGTGGTATATTATTTTTTAAAAGATCCCCCTAAGGTAAACTTGAATCATGTTAAAAGTATGTGAAGCTCTAGCTCCTGGGAAGAGTAGAATCTTCAGAGGACAACAGTTCCTGTCTTCTAATCAGACTACCTCCTTGCCAACCCCTCTGATCCCCGGATGGCTACACCAGAAAGCTCAGAGCCCTCCACCAGGAATCCTCTTGTCTCATCTCTCCTGTCCTCACCCACCAGTGCTGCACCCTCCTACTTGGCCAACTTTACCTTCCCCAAACATGCTAGGCTGTTTCTTCATGTGAATGGAACTAGAAATCTCTTGCCCCTTTCTTACCTTGCACTCCTACTTGTCCTCCAAATTCACTGTGCAAGTCACCAACTTGAAGCATTTTCTGAAAGTGTCCTCATTTTCCCATGGTCTTTCTTAGGTCCCAGAGTGCCTAGGCTGTCTCAGACACTGGGAAAGTTGTGCAGAGATGTATTATTCCTCTTGACATCTGAATAGCTAATAATTTCCTTTGAAGATGGTCATGGCCATCTGTGTACCAGCAGAAACAAGCACTTTCTGGTGCTGAGATATGAATGATGGATGTCTCACGATTGAATAAATGAATGAACCAAAAGTGAGACGTATGTAAAGAAGCCTGAGCCAGGTACATCTGCAAACTCAAGGGGACAGCATCATGAAACTGAGTCACCCAGTGTGATTTTTGTGAAGAGATTTATCTTCAGAAGCATTGTGAATCAGGGACTAGTTTTCAGCAGAGCCATGCTCAGTTAGGTTAGCAAGGTGAAAAGACAGGACAATGCCCAGTTACCTTACCATCTACATATGTGACAAACTATAAGATGCAACTGACATGCAGCACCTCCTTGGAGCATTCTAGATTTTTAATTTCTTTGTCTTTGTGTTTTCAACATGGTGAATTATTAGTATGTAGCTGTTTCAGGATGAGTAAGTGAATAAGAAACTGATCCTATTTTCTCCTAAGCAGGCACTTGTATTATATTGATAACATTTGAATAATATTAAAGTTACCCATTCAGTTGTGTCTTCCATAAGACCCATTTGATGGATAGTCTCTGGATTTCTCCATAGATTGGGGTGGGTTCTCTGAGGGCTTTCTCTATTGTTCAGCTCAAATGTCTTCGTAGATATCATTTGCATTCCCTTAGGAATAATATAATGATGGAAGCTGCATTATTTTTATTCTAACTTTTAATTTTCTTAGGCAGAGAGCAGATATGTGAATTTAATAGTACATTATTTATTCCTGTATCTCAGAGAGAGGAGGATGGCAATGTGTTTATGAATGTAATATAGTATGGATTATGGTGTGAGGAGCTTTTTATCTTGGATAGTCTCATTACAGATGTGGCCGGCACCTGTTGAGGATGAACTGCATTAGGAAAATGTCTCCTCGGCCCACTCCTTGTGGGCTTTCTCTTTGCATTATTATTCTAAACCCTGTTTCTCAAGCGTCTCTCCTTTGGAGCTCAGCTTTGCCCTTTGTTGAAACTTGGCAAACAAAATCTCAGCTTGGGAACAGTCTCTTCTCTCTGCTTCCCCTTCTCCTCCACACTCTGTTTATTAATTTCTTCCTGGAAGTGCCCAACTGCATTTAATTGGGTACACGTTTTATACAACAAAAAATATAGCAATTAAATCTTGATCCCCTTCTTTATTTTAGGCTTCTTCTAATTAAAGAAATGTTTTGATTACTTTTTCCCACTAACCCTCAAAAGAAAAAGAAACTTAAGAAAAAACAGTGACATCCCAAGTACTCTGGCATAACTTCTTTGCATGAATCAGTGCTGAGGGATGGTCAAATTTTGTCCTTGTTGCCATGAAGAGTTCTTTTTTCCTTTTAAATCCATTTTGAAGTCTTTAAGCAGCTTCTGTGAGTGCCCAGGCCCTGCCAAAGGACTGCCTTGTGAGAGCACGGTGCACATGTGGAGCCAGGCCCTGGGCCTGGAGAAGCTCTCTACTCCATCTCTGCAGTACCCAGACCTGGGAAGCCTGAGGTTTGTGTGACTGCTCACAGGGTCTGTTACCACAGGGTGCCTGCAGGGCCTAACCTCTGCCTGAAATCCTGTCATCTTCAGAGACTGTGCATCCTCCATACACCATGGTGCAGCTGTGCTGTCCTATCTCTCCCTTCCCTAACCCTCCCCTGCTGTGACATCCCTGGAAGACACTGAAATTCTGTGAACTCAGTCCTAGGATCCCTGCACTTTGTGAGCCCTGTGCCTTCTCTACACTGGAAGGCCTGCTGAGGTTCTGCACCGCCCACTCTTCCTTCCTTCCTTCCCTCTTAAGTCAGAAGTGCTCTTGGGCACCCATCCATAGCATCAGCAAACTGTGGAACAGATGAAAAGGAACAGACGGCTACCTCCTAACCACAGCCACCTCCCTGAGCTTTCCTCCTCCTCTTCTCCACTTTTCAGGCAGGCTCCTGCTATTGTGGTTTTTCTCCCCCTCCAGCCTGGAACTCATTATTGATGATGCACTATGCACCAATGCTCTCCACTCTTGCCTAAACTGAAAAAAAGCCAGATCCTTCAATTCTCTACTATCTCTTTGCTTGCAGGGAACATCAGGCCCAAGTTTCCCCATTCAACCATTTCCTGCCTGGTGGGGGCCCTCAAGGCACTAGCTGACAATCCCTGCGACTGACAGTGAAAGACTCCTTTCGCTCACATGGAAGGCTCCTCAGCCTGCTCCCTGTGCCTTTTACACAATACCTTCCCTGTTAATCCCAGGTGACAACTTATTTTCAAATGTCTGATGTGAACAACATCTACTTTTTGGTCTCCAGAGGATGTAGCACTCACTTGAATCCATGTGGACCCTTTGCTCTTTCCTTCCTTTCTTCCTCCTTCCCTGAAAGAAAAGTTTTGATGCCTCCAATTCCAGCTCTTTCAGGATCCCAAGTGCCTCACTCCATCATCTGTGTTTCAGTCATCCCTTCACATATTCATAAATGTTTCCTCTGCCACCCTCTTCTGCACTCTCTCCTGACCCACCCTGTTATTTTCTGCTTTGGACAACAGTCTCTGTCTGCCTGCTCTGCCCTGTTGTTGTCCATCACTGTTTGGCTCAGTGGCCTCTGGGCATCTTAGCACCTTGTGACTCCACTGAAAACCTGCTCCATTAACTCATTAGAAATATTTGAGTTGCTGAATATAGTCATGAGCACTTGATCTTTAGTTTTCTTACCTTTCTAAAGCACTGCTGGATATTCCCTGTGTGTTCCTTCAATCTTTGATCTCCTTTTGTACCATGCTGTGTATGCTGGGACGCTGAACTGTACCCATTTCAACCCTGGGCTTCCTTGTCTGCTGACTGTGAATGGGCTTGGCCAACAGGAGCCAAGTTGACAGAAATAGAGTTGACAGAAGAGAGGGAGAAAAGAGAGGGAAGAGGTCATAGAAATCTATTTCCTCCTTGTAGACATGTCAAGGGTAAGTCTATTGTCTTACTAGAAGCCATCTTCCTACTAAAGATGTGTTTAACTGTCTCTCTCTCTCTCTCTTACTCTCTCTCTCTCATATCTATCTATCTATCTATCTATCTATCTATCTATCATCTATCTATCTACAGTGATTTCTCACTTATCATGGAAGTCATGTTCCATATAACCCACGATAAGGGAAAATCAGTAAAGTAGTGATGTTATATTTATTTTAGTACTTACATATATTTTAAGGCTTTATAAACCCTTCCCACACTCTTAGAAACCTTTCCCACACTTTTTAAAAACACTTTTAATGTTCTTAACCATTTTCTAAGCTTGTAAACCTACATAATTTTAACAATATACATATATTGTACAGTACTGCAGAATTCTGCGACATAGCAAAAAATCTGCAACAAATAATTTAGACTGCTATTTTTTGAAAACAGTGAGTCCACAAAAATCAAGCTGTGAAATAGTGAGGGCCTACTGTATATGTATATCATCTCTCTCTCTGTCTCTCTGCTCCTATCTATCTATCATATATCCCCTTCTTCTTAGTCATCTGGCCTGGAACTGTTAACCCTACTATGCTATTATCTGACACAGTTTACTTTATCATCACTTTGAGGTTCCTTACTCTTGATAATACAATTGTAAACTACCCCTTTAATAATCTTTCCCCAAATTACCCAATTCCAGGGATGCTGTCTGTGTTGGTCAGTCTTCTTTGACTATAACAAATACCTGAGATAATCAACTTATGAAGACAGACACTGTATTTTGATTTATGGTTTCAGCTCCTGATGGATTGACCCCGTTGCTGTGGATCTGTAGTAAGGGAGCACAATGTGGTGGCACTGTGTGGCATTGCAAATCCATTTGCCTCATGGTATGGAAAGGAAGGAAGGAAAGAAGGAAGGAAGGAAGGAAGGAAGGAAGGAAGGAAGGAAGGAAG